>JAOWAW010135256.1:0-11240 GCA_028565695.1 Nicola tetela
TTCTTCTTCTTCTTCTTCTTCTTCTTCTTCTTCTTCTTCTTCTTTCTTTCTTTCTTTCTTTCTTCCTTTCTTTCTTTTTTTCTTCCTTTCTTTCTTTTTTCCTTATTTCTTTCTCTCTCTCTTTCTGTTTTTGTCTTGCCATGTTCCCTTCTGTTAATTTTCATTTTCCTGTTTTTGTTTTAGTGAGGGGAGCAACATTGTACAGGCATGCAAGTGTAACAGGTGTTCTTTGTTTCTGGCTTCAGAACATCCTTTTGCTGATTGTTGTCTTTAATTTTTAGTTATTCTTGCATGCACACAGCATAAAATTTTGTGAGGAGTAGTCATCAGTGTCATCTTGTCTGGTGTGTATATTTTCTCATCAATTTTGGTGTCACATACAGCTGTAATTTCTCTACCAAGATGTCGTTTCAAGTTCTATGCAGCAGCAAGTTACAAGCATGTTTTGTGGGGCCCAACACTCTGACTATAGCCTAGAACAAAGCTTGTTATGGAATCTTATGCCAGCATGGGTATGTGCTTTTCAACATATTTCAGCACAAAATTAGTACCAAGACTAATGTTGGTAATTTTGCATGGCCAGAAATGTAACTAGAAAACGGAATGTAACCAGTAATTTTGTATATTTTTTATCTTTATAACCATTTGCAGCACAGCTTTCAAAGTCATATCCAACAGCTCTTCCAAGCCTTCTTTTTCTCAACAACAAGCAAAAGCAACCATAAACCCCTGAACATCAAAGATGATCGTTGAAGTGTAATCAACAGCAACAACAAACAAGAATCATATGGTATAGTAGCAGAACTCAGCTGCTTCTTTATAGTGTCAGCAGCCAGAGGTCTAGAAGACAAGAGGAAAAACAATAAAGCAGATCCTTTATAAGGGTCCAAAGGACAGAACGACAAATATAGTTGTACTTAAAGTGTTAAGGAATTGCAGCACAAATTGTCATGATGTGATTTACCAGAGCTTGACCACCAGGCTGTGGGGGATGAAATGCTTCAAAACACACTGCATCATCTAATCCTGCATCCTCTGGTAGCTCCAGAACAAAATCCTCCAAAAAATCCTCAAGCTGTTCTCCTTCTTGCAAACAGATGTTGTGTAATACACAACAGGCATAAATGAGATAAGGTATAAACTCAACACCAGCATTGACTAGCTTTAATCGCCTCCACCGACCTTTCAGAAGGTCAGTAGCATGTTCAATCACAACCCTTGCTTTTGCATTTGTTGCAGAATACTTCTGCTGGGCAGGCATCATGTTTGCAATATTCTTCGATGTTGGTGCTATGCAAGAACAAGCAGCATATGCCGGATCTGCAACCAAGAAAGTGTTCAAGGGGAAAGTGGCTTGCTGGTTAGTCATTGCTCATTTAAACAAGGAGAGTTCCTTAAGACACGGCTGTCATGTGTAGAACTGGGCCATCCAGCATACACATCAGAAAAAAAAGTTTGCATCACACACTCCTTGTAGAATTATGCTGTGCCTCTTCTTCCTATTATAATATGACTGCTCATCATCAGCCAGCGGCTTTATGTTCCCATGCATCCTATCAATTGCTCCAACAATTCCGCCAAGTCCACAAAGTCGTTCAAACCCTGCACAAGTTTCTACCACCTTCTCACCTGTACTTGGCCTAATAATAATCCTTTCACCCAGACCGCAAAGACCGGCTACAAGGTGCTTAATGATATTCTGGCATGTACATACACTGATGTTGAACGTGGTCAATAAGCTGACGTAAGTCTTATCACTAGCGAGATACCACACGAGAAGCAACAGCTGTACCTTGAGAGGTGTTCCTGGCCTTCCTTTGCCAGCGTGCTCCATTGGAAGTCCGGGTATATTGGCCAACAAACCTTCTAGCACGTCAAAAGTTCCAGGAGAGAGAAGAAAGTGACGGCAGAAATCTGCAGCTAAAAATCTGTCAGTCAATCCTAAGTAACCAGCCAGACAAGGGATGCAAGAACGTTTGATCAGCTCAAACATGAGCACAAACAAAGGCAGAGAGGAATCTTCTTCCACAGATAGTAGCAGACTGTCATTGAGAAAATCAATAATGACCAGCATCAAGAGCAACAACTCATTTGGAGTCATTGTGAGCTCAGCAAAACAAACTCCTCAGGTGAAAGGAAAAATGAAAACCAAGAGCCAGCCTCACACGCGAAATCGCCATTTTTGCGTCGCCATGGTCACCATGTCTATGAGTACATGCACAATTCAATCACATTCACATATTCAAGAGGTTGGAATCCATTCAATCGATTCAAGTTTTAATTCAATTCAATCAATTCAAGAATAAGCGAATGCACCCAGTGTAGGAGTATTTGCCATTTCTCAATACGCCATCATCAAGCTCAAGTTACTGGCAGTGGTGTGGGCCATCCACAAGTGCTCACTCTTTCTCACAAGAACTTCGTTCAAAGTGTGTACTGATCATCACCCACTGATTGCAATTTTGAACAGCTATTCACTAGACCAAATTGATAACCCTCGCCTGCAACACCTTGTGCTGAAGCTATGCCCGTATCAGCTACACGCCTGCTAGCATAAAGGCACTGACAACATATTTGCTGACACACTTTCTCTCAATCCAGTGTAGAGCCCTGTCGCAAATGAAGAGTTTGGTGAGGACCCTGCATAAGTATTCGTGCTTTCCTTCATCAAGATGCGGATGGCCAAATAACCGACATCCACCACTGTGAACTGCTGAACGCAGCTTGTAGTGATAATGACTATCAAGTTCTGGTCCAAGCTGTGGTGGATGGCTTCCCAGAGTGATTGAGTGGCCTTTGTCCAGCACTTCGCCCAAACATCAGAGAACATTTGTCGATAGACAACGGCCTTGTTCTAAAGGGTCAACGTGTTGTCATACCTCACTCAGTCCATTGCCGTGTACTGGCCGATCTGCACTCTTCTCACCAAGCCAACGACATCGCAAATGTAATTCACAACTGTGAAGAATGTCAACTCTATACACCATCACAGCAGAAAGAGGCAGGTGACTGATGATTGTTGTTCTGCAACTTCATTTGCATCAACCAATGCTGACACTTTTGTGTGCCAGGTTGGGAATACCTTGTTTATGCTGACCGCAAGGCTGGTCCTGTGTCACCAAACTTGGCACATCGGCTTTATCAGCCAATGTCAATCATGTGCTCAGACGCTGATTCCGTGATGTTGATGTTTCAGAGTCTCTCTGCACCAGTGGTGGCCTTCAGTTTTCATTGCGAAAATTCACTGAGTTTTGCCAGCGTTGGTAGATCAGTCACATCATTTCTTCACCACACTACCCACAGAGTAACGAGCACACCAAGGCTGCAGTGAAGGCAATGAAGTCACTTATCCAAAAAACAACCACTAACGACAACCTTGATATTGACAAGTTTCAATGAGGTCTGCTCAAGTGGAGAAATACCCCAGGCAAGTGTGGATGCAGTCCCACCCAGCAATTATTTGGACTGCCGCTACCGTCATTTGTATGCCCACCACCACAGCTCCGTACCGGAATGGCAGGTTGCAGTTGATGCCACTGACTCAGCGAGTACACAGATTGACGCACAATGACAACAGAAGTAAAATTCATTCACCAGACCTCTGTCGTCACTCTCTATGGGATGCAATGTCGACATACAATCCACACACTCCAAATTGGGGTCTGCAAAGGGGGCAGTTGTATCTGTTTGTCAACACTGGGACTGCCTCATCAATGTACCAAGCAGCTGAGTGTACTGGTGTAACCGCCACTTTCTGCGACCATTCATTCCAGCTGTCCCTGATATAGCCGCAACATCACCAGTGAATGAAAATGCACTGAATAGTGCAACTGGCACAGCTGTCATAGCTCCAGTACTCCGCAGCACAAGTTCAAGAAAGAAACCAGCTCAACTTGACGCTACCTATACAAAAGGAAAGTTGCATGTATAACCACACTTTTCCTACCTCTTTCTAACCAATTCCATCCCCTGTATTCTACTTTATTTTAGACAAAATTGGTTTTGTCTTGAAAAGAGTGTGATGTGTACTCTGGCATTATTTGCATGATTAAACCAGTTTCTCTATTGTTAGAATTGTAGAGCTAAGGTGTGTCGCTTAGGCATCTTATGTGTACACATAATTGATATTACTTTGTGTACCAAGACCACCTAGTCAGCAGTACAACTTCTGGAATATAGCTCTACTTGTTCTTACTGTATTCACCCTTCTTTATTATCCAAGAAGAATCTCTCTTTTTCTCCTCCACACCCTGTCATTGTGTGAGTGGGTTAATCGTAATCAGGGGGATATAACAGCGTAGTCCTTGGAAGGAAGGTACATCATGATTGGCTTTACGGAAACAAAGCTAATACAGAGAGTACGTGGCCAGGAGTGGTTTGGAATGGCACTGACAACTTGGTGGTGATACACTGCTGACAAAGTTATCAGTTTCACTGACAAATCCCCAAATCCTGCGGTATTACTTGCAAGGAAAGTACAGTACACTGGCCTTGCCACCACAGTTGTCATGATTCAGAGTGTGCCACCACTGCTTGTGGCTTCAACGCAAAGCTGAAACTTGCGATACATAACTGACTTTAGCTATAGAGTCATATCTCATGTCAAACCCAAGCCTGTTTTAAAGACAAGTGGACCCATGGACAGCTCTCCACCTGCTCTTTGCAATGATGGCTACAAAAAAATTCATATGGCATGCGGGCCTCAGCCAACAATTGTGTAAACAGCACTGTCATATTAGGATGCAATGCGAACTGAATCAAAGTGGCCATTGTTCTCATGCTCCCATGTGCCTTGTCAAACTTGCGCACCGCTGTGCTGTGCAACGCTGCACTCTCGGCGCAGTTTACTAGAGTTAAATCACCCTTAACTCAGCATTAACACAAATCATGCCAGAGCTAGCCTGCAACCTGGCACACATCACAGCATTAAGCTAATGCTCTATTTTGTCATTAAATACCTGGGAATTTGTCGGACCAAATTGTCTCAATTACTATCTGGCCTTTACCAAGTTGAATGAAACCTTTGATTTGCAGGTGATATTTTGCTGGGGGCAGAACAAATTTGAAAGTTCTGACTTTGTTAGATATGTTGTCATTTTCAATGACCCACTCAGTCCATTGATCATCAGAAAGCTGTCTTCGGTACTCCGCACTGAACTTATTAACAGGAAGCGGGGCGTTCCAATCAGCTGTAAAGATCATTAAATCTGTTGTTCAAGAGCAGAAAGGAACAGAAATTAGCTCACAAAGTAAAATCACCCGGACGTGTAACATCTCAATTTCAAGCGACCACCAACCTTTGTTATGGCCAAAAGGCTAGGGACATTCAGAGATAAGGAGAAAGAGAATACGCTTACAGCATAGATCATGAAGGAGCAATGTTGCCCTATCACATTCACGCAAGGGTACCACATGTCTTTGTAGAGAAAAGCATTTGTAGGAGGCAACAAGAGCTCCTCTGCGGCAAGGTTAATGAGGTTTATGGCACAACTGTCCAAATTGCCAAGCCTGCATACATCACTGATATAAAATAAAAATGTTCGCATTGATTTTGCCAATAAGAGGCAGAATAAAGTGTTCGGAGAGTATTTTCTCATACTTCGCGCTATTGAAAGGGCGCCTTTGAAGTCCAGCAGGTCACACTCTCTCCATATCGTCCCATTGTGTTGGCACTACCTGTACTTCGCTTTTTCTTCTTACATTCAAAGGCTAAAATGGAGGTGTAATGAGGGACATGTTGGGAGGTTGTTGCCATGGCAAAATCTTTGCAACTATAATTTTTTAACCAAAAAGCATCCAACCTTTTAAGAATACCTGAAAGCCTTTCCATGTCAAGTTACAATCAAAAGCTGTCCACAGTTAGGATTTACACGGTGTTTCAGCTGATAAACATTTAGGTCCCAAGCATGAGTTGGGCAGAAGCGGATAATAGAGCAGGAAGAAAGATCTGAATACCATTGAGTCCAATGATGCTGTTCAGGTATTTTCTGTATTTGCTGGTCTTGCTCTCATGGCTTTCCATGTCTTCTGGAGGGAGAAAGCTTACTGCGGGAGTCACTATCTCTGGTTTCCTTTCCTCTAGACAACGGGAAAAGTGGAGCTGAGGACCTACCCAAGTTTTTTCGTGACGGCTTGAAAGAAGATGACAAGGTGCTGACTCTGCAGTTGCTGAGTATGAGGAACTGTTAAACCCTAATGTGTATCTGTCATGCAAGATTGCGACTGGAAGGAAGACCACATGTATTCAGGATTAACCAAACAAACTACAGCTGCGTGCCTTAGTGCACAACAGGGCATTGTCAACGCCATCAACGCTGCTTTGAATTCTGATAACTTTGAGGCCCTACTCTTGCCAGAAGGTTGAGAGCAGTACAGTAGAAGGAGTCGGAGACCATATTTAGTATTGACCAACCATCACCACGTGGATGACAAAGCCGGTGTGTTATTCTGGCAGGAAAGCCAGGCCTACCATTTAATATTAATGCCGGAAAAGCAGTAAAGAGTCCAAGGGATACACTTGAGTTGTTCATGATCAGGTATTTGGATTGTAAAGGCAAGAAATGCCAGGATAGATGTGATGATCAGATAACTCATGCAAAAGCCTGTACTACCTGACCACGTGTCATTTATGTCAAGACCACACTTAATGTGAAATCTTTCCTGGATATTAATCAAAGGCAATCCCCAAAATTATTCAAACACTTCCCAGGAAATGAGTCAAGGCTTCACCAGCAAGTAATCCAAGGCTTCCTAGAAACCAAAATCCCAAACTAGAAGTCCGTGCTACAGAACAGCTTTATAAAATACAACACAAATCAAAAGAACGGGCATTCCAACTTCCAGGATAGCTGTTTTCAGTTTGGTCATGCCTTGCACTTGTAAATTTAGTGACTCCATTATCTAATGATACTGTGTCCCTGCATCTTCTGCAACACTTGATCCATCATCTTCAAATTCCACCATTTCACGTTACACAGCATATACTTCTAAGGGACACTACCTGATGCAGGCGGAACTCCAGAAAACTGCTACTGTTCATTTGTGCTGGTAGATATGTTTTCCAGTGTGTGAGTGTGTGTGCATGTGTGTGTATTTGTGTGTGTGTGTGCGTGTGTAAGTGCTGCTGTTAGCATGTCCTCTTTCTTTCTTTAAGACAGCTTTTAGGTCCCAGGGTGGATGTGGACAATGCAATTGTTTAGGAGTTTGACCGTTTCCTCAACTCACTCCAAAGAGAGCTGGCCAGCTCACGCATCACAGTGGATTTGCAACTTTACAGCAGGACCAACACCAGAGTGTCTGATTCCTTACGAGAAGTTCAATTTGCAGACATGTAATTATGTTAGCGTATAACAAATTTTTCATGAAGTTTGTATCCATTCATTATGATGCTCTTGAAGGGACACCATGCATGGATATACTAGGCTTAGATAATCTAGACTCAGTCTAGACTGCATAGCCAGCTCGCAGCCCAGAGGCATATACCTCAATCAACTGACCCATGACCATGGCATTGCCAGTTTTAACAAAGAGCAGGAGAAAGGATCTGGAGCGAGAGAAAACTTCACATGTCTGCACCACAAGCGATGTGCACGCGGTTCACCGCGCCCTTTCGGAATTCCCCAGGGAAAACCAGCCTTTTCAAGTTTCAATGCTAATCAACCAATCTACCAAGCAGACAAAGAAGCAGTATCCCATAAAAATGATAGCGTACCAGACAAAAACACTCCCTTGACCTCACTCCAATCACCCCATCTGCTGCGAAAGAAATACTTAAGTCATGTAAAAACAATTCCTCTCCTGGCCCCAACTCTATACATTATGGATATCTTAAGAACCTTCCCTGCACCCACCACTTTTTAGCCACCCTCTTCACCAAAATTCTCCTCTCTGGTACTGCACCTCCTTCCTGGTCCCTCTCAAACATTACCCTTATCCACAAACAAAACTCCCCTTCAGTCAGACCCGACAAATTTCCGCATGATTGCCCTCTCCTTGTGCATTGGTAAAACCTTCCTCCTCATCCTTGCTGCTTGCTTCCAGTCCTTTCTCCTGCAAAACAAACTTATTGACCCTATCCTACAAAAAGCATTCCTCACTGGCATAAATGGCTGCATCGAACACTGCTTTATTACGAACTCCCTTCTATCCCACACACGCTCCAACAAACACACTCTCCACTGCACCTGGCTTGACCTCGCTGATGCCTTTGGTTCTGTTTCCCATGACCTCATTTTCCACACCCTCTCTCGTAACCAATTCCCCACCCCTATCCAAATCTATGTCAAATCTCTTTACTCCAGTCTATCTGCTTCAGTCAAATCCCCAAAGTGGTCATCCTCAAAATTCCACATGTCACATGGTGTTTCCAAGGTGACCCTCTCTCCCCTCTTATTTTTATTCTTTGCTTCAACCCAATCCTCGACTTCCTAAAACTGAACTCCAAATTTGGCTACTCCTTTCAAGGCTCCTCCTTTATTACCCTACCATGCGTTGATGACTTCAACCTTATTACGACTAACAAACATACTCATCAATGCCTTATAAACAACATAACAGAACTGTCCTCCTCAATGCACCTACGTCTTAAACCTGCTAAATACTGCTCCCTCTCTATCATCTCTGGCTCTGCCAAACCGATTCCTTTCACTATTCATGGTGCCCCTCCTCCAACACTCTTTGACAAGCCCCACAAATACCTTGGTTCCATCATAGGTCCCTCTTCTACTTCTGATTGTGGTTTTTTTCTTCATCAGAGAAAAACCATCAACCTCCCTTGCAAATATTGACTCCTCTCTCTCTTCCACCCTGAGTTCAAATTAAAAGTCTACACTATCTACTTACACCCCTCCATTCCCACCTAACTGTCCACAATCTAAACAAATCTCAGCTCACCTCCCTTGATGCTCTCTCTACAAAATTCCTAAAATCCTGGCTCTCATTGCCTCGCTGTGCTACTACTGCCATCCTTCATGACTCAGTCTCCCTAAATGTCCCCACTATTTCCACTCTTTACCTTGAATGTCACACCCTCTCTTTTGCCGCACTCTCTCTTTCTGCAGAGCCCAGTGTCCGCTCAGCACTCTCATACAAAATCTCTTCCACATCATCTAAACCTTCTACTTTGTCAACCTGCAACCAAATCGTCTCACCCCTTCTCAGACAAACCCCTGACAACACCCAGACCCTGTTCTCTGCCAGCGCTCAACAAATTAAAAAGAAAATTAAACAGAAATTTCATGAACACCTTTTCACCTTCTACTACAATAAAGTTCAACCCCTCCTAGTACAAGGTTCCTTCCTAAACCTTCTTCACTTCGAACAGACTGATGTAACCTGGAAATCCTACATCTACTCTCTTCCAAAAGGTCTTATGTCCTATACCCCTTGATCCTCTATTGACTGTCTGCCCACCCTTGCTACACTAAAACGCATGCATAAACGTTCATCTTCCCGCTGACCCCATTGCCAAAACCATCAAACCCTGCATCACATACTAAACCCCTACTCTCACTTCCTCAAACAAGGCCATTACATCTGGCGACATAACCCTGTCCTTAAGCACCTCGTCCTCTCTCTCACATCAGCATACAAAAGTTTGGAACACCCCTCATATTTTTACTGATCTCCCTGACCACTTGTCCCCCTCTGGATCCCCTACTCCCTTTGACATAATCCCAACTCCATGACGACTTGATCTTGTTCTTATCTTCCCAAATAAACACATCCTCCTCATCGAACTAAACCATCCCTTTTGAAACTAACATCCAATCGGCCCATATACGCAAATCTGACCGCTACGCCCCCTAATTCTCGACCTCTAGCATGCTTCCTACCATCCAAAACTTATCAATCTCAAAACTGGCTCCCGTGGTTTCCTCTCCCGCTCAAACTTCACTAACCTAACATCGATCCTCCCATCTAAATCTGCCGTTCGTCCCAAATATCTCCACAGTGATCTATCCCAAATCGCCACCCTCTGTTCCTATACAATCTTTTCCTCCCGCTCAGAACCCACCTGGACCACACCTCCCCTCCTATCTCCTCGATCCTTTTGATCCTCTTTAATATTATTTGCGACAAGGCCTGCTAGGGGAGGTGCCGTCTTTTTTCGTTTCATCCATGCAATAGGACGTCTCCCTCTCTTTGTACTCTGGTTGTCCATAAAAATGCTCCTTCCACATAATTATTTGAGTGTACATGTTACTTCATACTAATACAGTGCAGAGATCAATGCAAGCATGCAGGATCGAGCGCGAGCAGGCTTTTTTGCGTGTGGTCATGCATTTCGAATGCAGTGCACATAAATTAATAGAACAGCATGGGCCTGTGGGATGAGCACTAACTTCGATTCTCTGCAGTCAAACGTGATTCTGAGATTTGGTTGTGACGTCACAGTTCTGGCCTTGGTGCTCGATCCAAGGTTTCGTGGCCTACAGTTTCTACCAATAGAACAGAGAACAGCAAGAGGAGTTCGTGAAGAGGGCAAGCACTGGCTGCACGGGAGACTCTGCTGGGTGTCCTGACTTCGAAACAGCCCCCAAAAGGCGAAGGTGACAAGTCACTGCAACAACCCAAGAAGTCAGAGAAGGGTTTCATCAGTCGGCTTCTCAGTGATGACAGCGATGAGGAATGCAATAAAGAGGGCATCTCACATGAAGAACATACTTCTCAGAGAAGGCTATCAAGAGAAGCAACGATCCATTATCTTGATGGAAAGTTCATTGTTCATGTTTTCCTCGTTTGGCTGTATTTACAAAGGAGATTCTCTGCATACCAGCTACCTCTACTCCCAGCGAGAGGGTATTCTCAACGTCAGGCATTATAGTTAACAAGAAGCGAAGTACTATGTCCCCTAGCATGGTGAATGCACTGGTCTTCTTCAACAGGAATCCGCCTTTATTCAGGGAAACTGAGATTGCTGGGCAAGTGCCGCAGCAGGCACCTTTGTTTTAGCCGCCAGAAGATGAGGAGGAATCTGAACCTGAGCTCCCTGTCTTTAAGGAGTAGGAACTAACTTCTGTATGTTTTTGTTTTGTCAAAGAAGTGAACTTTTCAAGTTTTCACTAACTTCTCAACACAGTGCCATCCTTTTATGATCTGATCATATTGCGGCCCTGCGAGACAGTCTTTGTCAAGCAGCATTTGCTTGCCCTAGATCTTTCATTCTTCTTCTTCTTCTTTTTCTTCTTCTTCTTCTTCTTCTTCTTCTTCTTCTTCTTCTTCTTCTTCTTCTTCTTCTT
>JAOWAW010135267.1:0-11239 GCA_028565695.1 Nicola tetela
TCCTCCTCCTCCTCCTCCTCTTCTTCTTCTTCTTCTTCTTCTTCTTCTTCTTCTTCTTCTTCTTCTTCTTCTTCTTTCAACAATAATTAGGCAAACTGCTCAATTTACCGTCATCAAGTACTCTGCAGCACGGTCTGGATTGTTGAAACTTGCGCGAAGAGCAGCTACAACCTAGTTGAGAGGAACCATAGTCAGCACATGATAAACACAGAACAACAATCAGGGTAAATAAGAGTAACAAACAATTCCCTGTTATGGTCTCAATTCCAACAGAACACTTGCCTTATCATGCTCAAAACCCATTGCCATCAGCTGCGTGACCATCTCAGTGTATGCCTGTCCAGTGACTGCAACAACAGAAAAAAAAAAAGAAACCCAACATACTGAGCCATCGTTTTCCTTTCCCATCTGCATACTTTCCTAATTCTTGATCTCTTGCCTTCCTATCTGCTTTCCCATCTGTTGATAAGTGACAACTTCAGCATCCTGCCTGTTGATAATTCCTTAACACTCACCTACCTACATATATAGAATAAGTGAATGCACTCAATGAGTTCAATACAAACTCAGCTCACCAAGGGTTGCCTCAGCACTCGCCAAAGACAATGGGCCATCTGTTGACTGCTCACCACTTTTCTCTGATGATGGTGCAGAGGTTGATGTGCTACAAACAATGCCACAGGCACCGCAATAAATTTTATGCAATGAAGATAATGTTAGAATTAACAAGGCTCAACACAGTTTCAACTGCACATCTTGACTGTGCATCCAAATGCTGCCCAAGTTTATATCCAAAATGTTATGCATTCTTGCTTGTGGGTGGGTAGACCTAGAATTATAACGTTTTCTGTAGAATAGTAGCAAACTTTGAACAGCTACAACTTGAAAATGAAGTCTGTAAGCCTCCCTGTTACTTCTTTTAAAATTACAATTAAAAGCCTTTTAAAGGTGTCTGCACAAAGATATAGGACAGTTTACATCTAGAAAAAACTGTGTTGAGCCTCCTTAACTTGTTCAGCAGCAGTATCCAAACGTACCTGACACATGTGGGAAGTTCACAAGTGAATACAATCAACAGGACGCACACAAACTAACAACCAAAAATAAGAAAAGTTCTCATTGCCAACTGATCTTCAATTCAATGTGGCACATAATTCTACACACAGGTGTGAAGCCACTTTATGCTTATACCAAGAGCTCCTGTAACAGCTCAATTGTTCAACCTCCCATTACTAACAAGCAAAATATGGTCTGCAAGGCACAGCAATGATCCTCATTACATCACTCCAGATTTCTTTTCTCCTAAACATGGCCCTTATACAGTGTCTCTTCCAACAAGCACATTTATCCGCATTTTTGTAACGGGTATCAATGATGACCCATACTACACCATGAGACAACTGGATCCTGATAGAGATGTCATCATTTGACACACCTATTATAAGTCACAAATCAATTAATCAAACAGATAGATATCTGGTGGCATAGTGGCTGATTACTTGACAAAGCTGTCACTAGGTAATCAGCCAGGACAGGTTACTGTCACTGAAGGCTCCAGCTATGCCATATATGAATATATGATATAATAACAAGAACACAACCAAGCAATCAGCCTCTGTACAACTGGTACGCTTACCATTGTCCCTAACACCCTCACAGCATGTACACATGCATGGTCTCAGACATACATGCACACACACCTACTCACATACCCACCCACCCACACCCACCTACTCATACACCCACCTACTCATACACCCACCTACTCACACACCCACCCACACCTGCCCACGCACCCATCCACACACACCTACTCACACTCCCGCACATATTGGAACACAACAGAGCTCAATGCACACTATCAAACACACCTTGGTGCTGGAGTGCTTTCTGCAGGCTTTGGCTCTTCGCTGCTAGCAGGTGCAGGTGTTGGCTGAAACATAAGCACATAATATAACATCAGCACAATGAACACGATCAACTGTAAACAAGTGAAGATGTGGAATATTTAATCATTTTTTCCTTGAGTTTTTTTCTCAACTATCAGTAAGGCAGTCGCCAATATGTGGCAAGGCCTTGTAGAGAAAAGAACTTTCAAATGACATCAATTCTCGCCTCAAAGAAATACAAGTCTAGCTGATTGAAACCCCTACTTCACAGAAAAGGCAAACGCATTACAGATAAGTTCCACTGAATATTGAAGCCCTGGAAGTGTTTGAATGAAACCATTTTACCCTTACAATCTTCATAAATTTAAGAGTTTTCCAAAAATTAAATGTATTCCCTTTCAAAAAGATGTTCTCATATACTCATGTATATGATTGCCAGACCTAAGCAATGCAAAACTCTGAAAATAAAATTGCTTCTAAACTTTCTATATTAGAAAATTTAAGAAAATTGTTCTTCACACTACCAGAAGTTTCCTGTATATCAGCAGCTTGACACAGCAGGTGCTTGAAAAGTTTGTCTTGTCACTGATAGTAACAAATAAACTACTTAATTGATCAAAAGCAAACAACAGGACAAGCAGACATGTGTGCAAGAGACGGTCATGATACACCACCACAGCAGCACACTTAAGGCCAGTGTCTTGTGATCTAGACCTAAACAAAGCCTCCACTTTTTACATGAAGGACAGAAAATGAATCAGTGAATGCCCCTTTAGGACCACAACCATGACATTTCACAAAGAGACGTTTTTGAGCTGAAATGCACCTCAAAGCATTACGCAAACCATGACACTATCCGGTGCCGTCCGTAGCCATGCATACGAGACAAATCTATCTGGAGCACTCATACATGCAGCAATGCGCTGCTGGGCCACTCAAGGCAGCTCAACAGTTCTAGCATTTTCAAATTGCCCCCACAGCTCTACCTCCACCATTCCCATAATTTCTAGCATCCTCAACTTTTGTCCAATTTCCTCTAATTATCTTTTTTTTTTTTTAAGTCTTCATTAGGAAATTGGATACAAGCTGTTGTGACAGATTTTGATACTCCCATCTGTGGAAATAATGGCACCCCATTGAAGGCTAAAACACACGGTCAAAATCTGACTCAACAACTTTTCAGTCACACTAATAGTTTGATAAATTATGGGACTGGGCATTTTTTGGCCTTAGGCATATTCAGCACATACTGATAAGTTGCAAATAGCTGCTTCAACTAAATGAAGCTCAGTGTAAGTTGCTAAGTTGAACAGTCAGTTCTGGGACAATAAACCTTGTCTGAGCATTACTTTCCTTGAAATTCATAGATCATTCCATGCAGGCTTTAACACAGGTTTAAATTTTATTATTAATTATACTGCACAAAGAAGACTTGAACCAGCAGTGACCACATACTTAGCCAAAACATAAATTAGAAACTTAAATGCTCAACCAAATCAGCCAGCTCAAAAGAACTGCTTTTTAGGAAAGTTTTGTGGCTTCCACCCGCCACAATGAATGAGCAAATGATTGGTGATGATTCTCCCAGCAAGAAAATGGCCTTGAAATTAATTTATAGTTAAAATGATTGAGTTGTGTATTGTCGGTTACCAGTGGTAATGGTGATCAAATTAACGTTTCAGAGTAACCTTAAAAATATTGATGCCTGCTATGCTAAAGCCCATGTAATGTATACTTTCAGCTGCCCGATTAAAAAGCCCACATTGAGCAAAGACCGTTGTAAGAAAAAAAAACACATGCACTATGGATGTTGAAGAGAGTATGTGGCATGGCTGGTAACAACACAGAGAGCAAAATACCCGAGGGGAGAAGAGAAAGGATTAGTGGATGTTATACCGAACTCTCCAGCAGCACTGTCCCGTGTCCACAGGTTCTCGTAATCTGTGCTAAGGAAAAAGACTTTGAAGACGCCCTCACCTGACTAGGAGCTGGGGATGTAGTGGCGGTAGACGACGGAGCTGCTGGAGCTGGCGCAGCTGCTGCTGGAGCCGGGGCCGCCGCAGCTTTAGTTACCTTCGACTGTGGACCAAAAGCGTGGCGGCAAAGTGATTAGGAGACAACAATTGAAAAGGCAGAACGAGAAAACCATAGCTATAAACACTGATAGGTCAACGCGAACTATGTTTAGCTACCATTTATGTTACGCATACCTTAGTAACCATCACAACGATGAAGTTCGATTCTGACAAATTGTATTCACTGAGCGCAGTGTCATCCTGCAGGATTTTTCCTGAGAGGAAATGACACACGTATTCGGTTAAAGACGTAACCAGTAAACTTACTGTGGAAATGATCTTACCCGCATAAATCAGTTTCTGACCAGCAACAGGGAAACCAGCACCCTTCTCAGCTTCAATTCTTTCCTTTAATTCTTTGACCTACAGATACGAGAAAAAGAGCTTACTGAATAGAAAACAAACCCTGAAGCAACGAAAAAAAAGATGATGCTTACCTTTGACGAGTCGTCGATTTCCAGCTTGAAAGTCTCTTGCTGGAGCGTCTTCAGTGTTACAATCATTATGTCTGCTGGTCGCTATTACGGCTTTGTTTTACTGACGGCCCTCCTGAGAGGCCAATTGGCTTAAAGTTTATTGCATAAGATAGCGCACCGTTCACAACCAGGCAAACACTAGAAAGCAGGCTTGCTCCAGCAACAAGGCAAATTTCGCCTCCACAGCTCTTCGAAGACAACGCGTCTCCGAGTTGCGCATGCAAAGCTATTACTGAGTCGAACTGCGTGCAGTGCTGCATCCGCGGATCTTGTTCTCTGGCATTCGCCGCCATTAAAATGACGTCACGTCAATTTTTTTAACGAGCCGGTCATCAGAGCGTGGTATAAAAAAAGAAAGTATGATAAATGCAAAAAAACTCAAGTGCCTATCATCGGGCCTATGGATCAGTGTAAATCAGTGCAGGGTCTACCTTTTTGATCATTCAAATTTCTGGCGCCAACTGGGGTGAATAATTTAAAGCTTGACCTCCCGTCTTGTTTCCCAAAGACACACTGCAGTATCTGAAATTGCTATTTTGAAGTTATTCATGCCCTGACTTTGTCAAATTTTAAAGTTCAATTTTCGTACCACCACAGAAACTTTAATGTAGGCCTTCATTCCATTTCAGCATTCTCTTTGAACTTAAACGATCACACTCAACTTTCATTTTCATTTCTCTCTCTGCTTTGTAATAGCTGTAACAATACACCACCTAAAACACTACCCCACACAAACAACAATAGCACCAACTTGCAACTACCTATGCACCATTGGTGCCAGGCAAAGGCTACAACTCTACTCACTTGCTATTCATCCTACTTGTGGCAGAGAAACTGACTTACTATAGGACAATTTATAGACATAGTCTCTTGCCTTTGGGCCGTTGAAGAAGAGTTAAGATAATCTGATTACTTAGTGAGACATACAACGTAAAACAACAACAGCACAAGAGCAACAATAACAACAACTGAATGCACCTTTGGCGACTGGCATGCCTGTGCAAAGCTGTTTCATTGTGACTCAGTCATGTAGGCTGTAGGCTAGCCAAGGAAAACTCTGTGGCAATGAGAGTGATAAAAACACAAGCACCCTTTCAACTCACTATCAGTGAGGCTTCAACTCAGCCGCCACCTGCCGACTAATTGATCAGCTGTGGATGTCTGGTATGGCTAGTTTCGGCATCACACTAATTGCAGGGCCACGGTTGATCGACCACTCAACAATGTCTTTTCTCAGCAATCAGTGCTAATCACAAAGACATTGCGAGAGACCTCGTGGTAAACCATAGGCTTACTGCTGAAGTCACCAGTGAAGAATTGAACAAAATGTTGCAGCTGTTACAACTTGAAACAGGAGTAAAAATAAAAGCAAAAGTTGGGTGCACATGTGACATGTGATTGCAACATGTGATTGTGACAGTTCAAAACAAATACTGAAATGGAAATGAAGGCCTACTTTAAAGTTTCAGTAATGGTACAAAAATTGCGCTTTAAAATTTGACAAACTCAGGGCATGAATTTCAAACTTCAAAACAATTTAATTATAGCAATTTCTGCTGTGTTAGGGAAACCAGATGGAAGGTCAAACGTAAATTATTCAGCCCAGCCAGGGCCAGAAATTTGAATGTTCAAAAAGGTACACTGATTCGTTTACGTGTCCCGTTTAATTTTATGTCTCTTCTACTAAAATATTATCTTCATCATGGTAATATGATCCTTTTTAGTGGTGACCCATGCCAACAAAGACCACACCAAATTTAACATGATTCCTAAGTCATTAAAAGGCCCAGTATGTTTTCAACACCATTTCCACCTGGATCTTTTCAGTATGAGCATGGTCCCTCATATATCGTGATCATCTTACTTAGAAACATCCTTTTAGCATCATTGCATGTCTCAACCACACCATTCAAATTTATCAACCAATGTGATGGCACAGCATATGGAAAGTTTTGACTAGGATTAAGGGTTATTATTGTAAAGTTCTGCTACTTGATAATCACTAACTGATAATTGTCCAACATAGACTCGAACAGGACTTGAGACATCCTGACTGGGTAGGTATAAGTTAAAACATGAAGAGGAAATCCCAGCGCACCAGCATATGTAGTACCAGTATGTTGTACACGTAGTTTAGGGGTAGTAATTATTATAGTAATAAAATAATGTAAACAAAATGTGATTTTTTGCAGAAATCTCTGTATACGTACGCATGTGTCACATTGTGCTGCAGCATCAGGCATCTCGTAGTACAGTACTACTGACTACTGACATACTGTCTATGTAAACGCAAGCCGTTGGCAGGCCAAAACTAGGGCTCCAATGAATAGTGAAAACCCCAGGTTCGAATACCACACGAATACTGCCATCAAATACGAATACTTCACAAATACAAATAGCATTAATTTGTATTTGATCATCTCAGTTTTACAGGTGCACATACACATACACAGTTCTAGTCTGAAGCAAGGATGTTTCAGAACAATTCATCTACTTGGATTACATGTCTTCCCACGATGCAGCCACATCATTAATGACAAGATCAGGCAGCTGTGGTGGTAAGTTACCACTTGATGCCTGATCAACGTCGTGGTGCACTGGCTCTTGCTTGACACTGGCATTTGCTGTAGAGCTCAGCGCCTTCATCTCAAAAAGGTATTCCATGTTCCTATTAAGGAACACAAGTGCATCAAGATTAGCAGACTTAATAGAAGCACGCTGTTGGGAGGCTACAAGCCCACTCGACGAGAAGACCATTTCTGCGGGTGTTGACCTAGCCGTGACACACAGCAGTCTCTTTGCCACTTTGGAGAGGCCGGGGAAATTGTCCTCTTTCAGCTTCCACGTACAACGTGAGAGATTTCAACTTTTCTAGGTAGATGAAAAAAAAAACGTGAATAGTCAAAGCGCAAGGTATTTGTAGTTTTCGTACGAAGCACAGGCCGCTCCGAATACTTTGAAGCTCCGGTGTATTCGCTTGAGCCCTAGCCAAAACGGATCACGCCCGCGCTTTGTAGTGTTGACGCTGCAGTGTGTGAACCACGGTGGTAGCCACCTAGCTGCACCACGTTGTCAACAATAAACGCTTTCGTGTCCGGTTACTGGGAGGAAAACCATGACCATAGCTAGTGGCCTATTTCGGTAACCATGCTAACAGCTGCCCCTAAAAAGCAGCCCTAGGCCTCGATGTTTCATATTTACTTTGCATAGAAGAGGTCGATTTCCAGCGAAACATGGTTTGGGCGGCTCTTCTCCTGCAAAAGCAGTTGCGTATTTCACTAACAGTAAACTCTGTCCTCTCGTTCACGTCTAAAATTAATGTAACTGTTCACTGTGCCGATAATCAACAGTATGGTGCTGATCAAGCCAGCCCATGGCCATGCAATGCCGCGCCAGCGCAGTCGGCCCGAGTTGCCTTGGCGTCTCGTCAATCGCTATGGCAGCGCCATAGCGCGCTGTCGACGCGTCTCTAGCCTTTACAGAGCAGCATGATAATATGCCTCAAGTGAATCTGCGGGAAAGGAGACATTGTTCACCTGTCCCGAAGGCAAATCAAGTTGAGTTGGTAGTGAACGCAAGGTAGCCAGCCCAGACGAGAGGTTCAACGATTGATCATGGACAAGTGCGATATGAGTGTTAGTAAGTGGTCAGGATAAGTGCGTTACCCGGCATGAAGAGCTCAGTGGAATATTCTCATCAAGTTTAGCGTTCAATTCGTCAATGAAAAGTAGAAACAAGCGGCGATCGGGGGGCTGAGAAGACAAGATTCATTGGTCTGAGATCTCCTGCAATGGCACAAGCGAGCATTTGGGACGTTGCAGTGCGAGAACACGGACGCTTTGCGCAGGGAAAGGGTACGGCGCAACTGAAGCGAACAGTCAGAAATCTTTTCTGTTTGTCTGATCTGGCTTGTATATAGAGCTAGAGTGCGAGTCCGATACTAGAATTAGAAACAAAATTAAACGTACACACGTTCGCTGGTGCACGCGCAATGTGTGTTTGGCATATGGTAGAATAGATCACTACGTACAAACTCAGAGCCAGGGTTAGTTTGAGTAGAACTTCTTGTGTTGCCAAAAAGAGCAAATGGACCAACAGCTCGATTGCTGGTGTGATATTGCCACCAGTAGTAATTTAACAGGTCACCGGTGAATTTCCACTTTTAACTTCCTCGTCAATATCCGAGTCTAGCTGTGATACTAATTGGGTTCACATCAATATGGCTCTTAATATTAATGTGTAATTACTTACACGTGGTGCATGTATGCTGTTCATGTCTCGTAACAACAAGGTTTAATGAACAACAGCAGTTGAAACTGACTGGTATGTTGTAGAATAAATTCCTGTATAGAGGCCATTATAAGTAAAAAAAATTCATTGTGACTGTCATATGAACCTCTATGTACTACTGTAGTATGTATTTGTGTGTGCTTGTGTGAAGTAAGCGAATGTCCCCTGGCCTCCCCAGGTTTTGTTGACATTCTGCGGCACATCACACTGACGAACTTCGCAAGGCAGAACAAAACGCGTTTTGTTTTGTTGAAAAAGCAAGAACAAGACACATCTGGCAAACTCAGTGCACATTAAGAGCATCAGCAATACACACTCCTAAAAAAGGATGATGTTTTGTCTTTATAGTCCATGCTTCATCTTTATATGCCATATCCTACTGTCATGCTTGCAAGTCAAGAATGTACACATATCTAAATGTATGTATGCACAAGCCATCCTATGCCCCACTTCACAGCAAGCTCCATCTCTTGCAGTGTGTTTACAGTATGCTTGCAGCACAAAAATCGTCGCAAGTAAGAACATCTGGATGTACTAGAATTTACAAAAAAAGTTTAATATCATTTGGGAAATTCCCCCTCAACAAAAAACAAACAATGATTAAGCGTACATGATAGAATTGGTTATATTTTTCATTGCAATTCTAACAAAATCCCTACACTGACCCTTGCAGGCAATTGAATCAACTGGAATTTGTCAATAGGAAGCTAGGGTAAGCGACAAGCGGCCAATGAATGACTGACAAACAGGCCATAACTCTGGGGCGGCAAGCACAATTGCCATAGCAATGTCAAAGATCATCACCTCACCTATGGTTTGTCACCCCTTGACTATGTACTTTCCCTTTAGGACAACTACTTATTTGACCTCACAAGTCACCCGTCTTTACAGGACAGGATACATACGGCATGTCTATAAACCGATAAATGTACATGTTGACGTAAATTAGAAGTAGTTATTGGTAGTAGACAAAGGTCAGCACCACATACTGAGTTGTCACAACTTGTCCTGTTGCACAGCCAAAGGACCATGTCAAGTTGCCATATTGGCAGTAACCACAGCAGGAGAAACATACATATAAGCCTATGTGTACACTGACATCATGTCAGGTTGCAACCAACTGGACTGATGGATACAGCAACTGGGTCTAGAATTCTGAAGATCTGGTATCAGTTCACTAGCTTTCTAACCATGTTCACGGCCACCCCTTAACAAAACCTCTTTTTCAAATTGCGAAAATGGCATTTTTGCAGTTAACAAAATATGATCTGTCAGTGTTTGGAAAAAAATAAGAATGCATAAAAGATAAGAATGTCACAGTTTGTGTTGGCTGCAAAGAAGAACATTCTGAGGCAAAGGCGGGAAATCTCCATCATGTTGCGAGTTTACTGTATGTGTGTATACATGTGGGTATGTGTGTTTCTATCTACCCGTCTCTCTGTGTATGTAATCTAAAGAGAAATATGTTGTATTACTGCCAGGAATATGTACAGCTACAGAATATGTGTAAATTGTTTCCCTCAACTGCACGTTTGAGTGTATGCATGGGTGCGTGTACATCTGCTTTTTTGTGTGTGTGTGTGTGTGTGTGTGTGTGTGTGTGTGTGTGTGTGTGTGTGTGATGATTCACATACTTGACACTATACATGTATGTAGAACCAGACACTTTAATTATTGACCAAGATACAAGGTTTAGGACCCAACATATACTGGTGTTATTCTTTCCAAACCCTTCACTCAGGAACACCATACTTCATTCTTGCTTTGGTCACGGACATTGTCTTTTTCTTCTATTTCTTATTATTATTTTGACTCTCAGTAAGAGAAACACAAACTTATAAATAGTAGAAGAGCAACAGAATGATGAAGCAAAATAGGGAAAACCCCTTTACTGGAAACAATGTTGTTGCAGAAATCGATTGCCAAAAAGCTAAGATGCAGGAAATGCTATAACTCACTATGCAACAGAAAATGTGCACCAGGCTTGCTCATGATGCAAATCTGAAAAGTTGAGAGTATCTATCTACTAACACAGGCAGAAATGAGTGTTTACTCAACATCTTCAGGGATTTGGACATCAAGGTGATATTCACGGATCTTTTTTATTCTGTTGTTTGAGGATAGGTCGAAGTTCTGGAGAGGATGCCGAGCCGACACTTTTCTTTCTTGGCAGCAAGAGTGCTGTGAGTACTTCCTTCTCAGAGTCCTGCAGTCCAGTTGTAGATCTACAGTTGTGTGCACATGTACAGATTTATGGTGTTGACTTTTTATGTACACCACAATGTCACTCATACCATTTGAACAGAAATTAATTGTGAGTGTTTGTGGCCATCATATAAAGTGAAGATGTTGTATAAACTCATAAAATTCTTGAATTGTTGATGTGAAATTTTGTTTTTTTGCCACTTCTTCCATAAGACAGTTTCTGGCAGATCAGTTCTCAAAGACAAGCTAATATGCATTTGAAGAAACTAATTATTGACACGTTGGGTTACAACAAACCACAAAA
>JAOWAW010135278.1:0-11238 GCA_028565695.1 Nicola tetela
AGCTATACAACACGTTAACAGATTACTCAGCTATACAACACGTTAACAGATTACTCAGCTTCGCAACATGATAACAGAGAACTCAGCTTTACGACACCATAACAAACAGATAAACACAGTATACACAGAGATATCCAGAAAAACACAGGCAAACACAGTTATATACACATATACAAAGACAAACAGTGATATACACAGACATACACAGATATACACAGTTATAAACAGATATACACAGGTGAACAGAGATATACACAGATATGCCCAGATATACACAGATATCACAGATATACCCAGGTAAACACATACATAAAGAGATATACACAGGGATACACATCGATATATGCATGTACACAGATAAACACAGATACACAGATGTACAAAGATATACACAGATATACCGTTTTATACACATATATACACAGATATACCAAGACATACACAGGTATAATATACCTGACATACAGATGAACAAAGATATACACAGATATATACAGATACATGCAAATATACAAAGATCTACACAGGCATACACAGATATACAGAGATACACAGATGTATGCATATTTCCACAGATATACACAGATATCCATAGATACAAAGAAATAACCAGAAACACATATATACTCAGATATACACAGAAATACAAATGAAATCACAGGTGTACCACGATATACACAGATATTCACAGCTTAACACAGATACACACAGATACAGATATTCCCAAATCTACAAAGATTCCCAAAGGCATAAAAGCATGTGCCCATATATACCTTTATATACAGTCAAACATGGGAATTACGGACACCCAAGGGACTGAGGCGAGCTGTCCTTAATTTGCAGGTGCACTCACTTCTACACAATATAAACCCTATTTTGATCAGTGTGATGTAGGGAAACAATATATTAGTTTCTCTCGTGCTATACAGTACATGTACATATATTATGCGTTAAAAAAAAAATCAATTTTGCTTTGCCTCGCTGCCGACTGGTTGTGGATAATACTTTTCTCCAACCTGCTGCACATGGCTGGCATCTCAGTGAAGAGGTCGTAGATGTCCTGCTCCATGGCAAAAAGCTTTAGCTGTGTAGCATAGTGGAGAGCCTGTCGGTAGGAAGACACCTCCAACTGAACCACTGGAGGCTCCACTTCTTCAACATCATCCGGATCCTCTCCTTCAGTACTGGAACTATAAGGACAAGAAGGCGCTATGGCTTCCAGCACCAAGAAAGTGTACGCTACTTAAGATAATGTATCTGGGCCTTTGGGCCAAAAATTGCCTGGAAGTGCAGCCGGCGCCATGCGATCTACATGCGTATGACAAAAACTCTGGAAGTGAAAATTCAAACCACAAGCCTTGTCCGTATTTCCCAGATTCAAATCTGTATAAAATGATACCTTGGGCACTTTGGACGTGTCCACATTTTGTAATTCACAGGTGGCCACATTTCTAAGTGTCCATGTGTATCAAAACACACACAAAATTAAAGGGACTGCGACAAGCTGTCCACATTTTAGAGGTGTCTGCTTTTCTCAGGTGTCTGCAAGGACAGGTTCAACTGTACACAAATATGATAGGATAACACTGATATACACTTGTTTACACAGCTTTACTTAGACATCCCCACCATACACACAGATATGCACGAACATACGATGTTATATACAGATATACAAATGTATTCACAGAAATACACAGATGTGCTCAGATATACACAGATTTACACAGATATACCCAGTAATAAACAGATATACAAAGATATATGCAGATAAATAACGAAATACAACAATATAAACAGACAAACAAATATGTATGAATGAATAAATACTCAGACTTACAAAGATATACACACATACACACAGACATAGACAGATGTACACATATATACCAAGATATCCACATACTTACAAAGATATAAAAGAATAGCAGACAACTCAGCTGTATAGCCCAATAAAAGAAAACTCAGCAAATACAACACAATAAATGACTACTCAGCCATATAATATGATCACCGACAATTCAGCTATACAACTTCATAAGAGACAACTCAGCAACACAGTAACAAACAAATTAGCTATACAACATGATAGCAGACAACTCAGCAATACAGCACAAACCTAGACAATTCAACTATACAACACCATGACAGAGAGATCAGATGTAAAACACGATGGTATACAAACCCATAGATTACAACGCATTAACAGACTACTCAGCTATACAACATGGTGCCAGAAAAATCAGGTATACAGTACTATAACAGAAAACTCAGCTATGCAACACAAAACAGATAACTCAGCTATACAACAAGATAGCAGACAACTCAACGATACAACACGAACCTAGACAACTTAGCTATACATGATAATGGACAAATCAGCCATGCAACACAATATAAGACAACCCAGGTAGCTATCAACACGTCAACAGACAATTCAGCTATACAACACATTAACAGATCACTCACCTACAATTGATACCAGGAAAATCAGATGAACAATACCATAAGAGACAATTCAGCTTTACAACATGATAGCAGATAACTCAGCTATATAACACAATAACAGACAAATCAGTCATACTGCACGTTAACAGACAACTCAACAATGAAACACAATGACAGACAACTCAGCTATACAACACGAAGAGACAACTCAGCTATAACAACAGGATGACAGACAAATCAGCTATACATGTTAGCGCACAACCTAGCTAGTGATACAACATGTTAACAGACAACTCGTCTATCCAACATGAACACGAACAAACCAGCAGTACAATACAATGCCAGACAGATCAGCTATACAACACAATAATAGACAATCCAGCTAGCTATTCAACACATTAATAGACCACTCAGTTATACAACAGGATAACAGGGAGCTCACCACTATAAGACAATAGGAGAGAGCTCAGCTACACAAAGCCACAACAGACAACTCAGCTCTACAACACAATAACAGACAAGTCAGCTATAAAAAAAAAAAAACATAACAAACAACTGAACTATACAACACCCTAACAGGCAAATCAGCTGTACAAGACCATGACAGAAAACTCAGCCATGTAACACCACAACAGAAAACTCACTATGCAACACCCTAACAGACAACGCTATACAACACAATTACAATCAACCCAGGCACACAAGGGGAAAATAGAGAACTCAGCTTAGCGACACAATCACATACAGCTGAGATACACAATATCAGAACAGACATCTCCTGCTATACAACACAATCACAGACATGTAAGCATTCTTACCCGATTATTAGGGCACTCCTGGCCAATCCTTTTGGAAGATCTAACCATCAGGCCCCACTGACCATCATCTGTGTAATGTTACCTAAGTAATGTTGCACGTTCCACGTTCTTTATGTTCACATCTCCCCTAACAAAGGAAAAGTGGGCAAATCAGCTTAGTATCTTTTTTGCCTTCTATTGTCTGGGGTTCTACAAATCCACACACTGCTCTACAAGACCAGAGCTTGGTTCCACCAGACACTTAAGGTATAAAAAGTGGAAGACATCTCACATGTACAAAACGAAAACACATCAAGCTAAACAACACACTAACAAACTGATAAGACATCTCAACTAAACAACACCATAAACAGCAACTCAGCTATCCACACGATAAGAACAACTCAGCTGTACAATACGATAACAGAAAATGCAGCCGTATAACATGATAACAGAAAACTCAGCTATACAATCAATACCATAGTAGACAACTCAGCAATACAACATGATATCAGGCACCTCAGCTATACAACACAATAACAGACAACTTAGCTATACATGTACAACACCATGACAAACAACTCAGCTATACAACACTATAGCAGACCACTGAAGTGTACAACATCTACATATTTAAACTCTTCATCTGTAAAAAACACTCATCATACAAAATCTTCTTCTCCAGATGCAACAATAAAAAGTTGGCCAACAGCTGCAGTGATTGATAGTTGCGGACTATGCATGCAAGCTTGGGGCACACCATCAACTGGAAAGGAGCCAGGGTGTTAGACACGGCAAGAGAGTGGAGCGAACGGATGATTAAGAAGGCATTGTATATCTGGAAGAGTGAACAGCAGCATGGAATGATAAATGAGGACAGAGGATGGAATAATAGTGAACTATGGTGTGGGCTACTTAGTGATTACTAGATGGTCAGAGTTTTACCCACAAGTGTTTTGTATTCCGGGGAATTATATCTAGACCTGGATGTCTGTTGTGTATACTCTTCCTGATGAAGTGCCACACAGTTGGCCCAAAATGTCGATTGCAGTCATTTTTTTGTTCTCTTGTGTCTGGAGAAGAAGATATTGTATGATGAAGTGTACAACATCATAAGAGACAACTCAGCCATACAGCACCATAAAAAACAACTCAGCTGTACAACATCACATGGCAGAAAACTCAGCTATATAACCCCTAAACAGACAACTCAGCTGTACAATGCGATGACAGACAATGCAACTATAGAACATGAGAACAGACAATCCAGCTATACAATACAATAACAGAAAACTCAGCTATACAACATGACAAGAGACAATGCAACTTAACTCTACAACACAATAACAGAAAACTTGGCTGCAAGACTATAACAGACACCTCAGCTATGGATTCGGAATGCCATTACAGATAACTCAGCTATATAATAAGAGAAATAACTTAGCTATACAACATGATAACAGATAACTCAGGTAAACAGCAAGAGAGAAGAGAACTCAACTATAAAACAAGATAACAGACAACTCAGCTGTGAAACACCATAAGAGAAAACAACTCACAAATACAACACAATAACAGACAACTCAGCTATACAACACGATAACAGATGACTCAGCTGTACAACACAATGACATACACTTCACAGTTATATAACAATATAACAGACAATTCAGCTATACAACACAAATACAGACAACTCTGATATGTAACACCATAACAGACAACTCAGCTACACACCACCATAATAGACAACTGAGCTTTACAACACGATAACAGACAACTCAGTTTTGCAACGTAATAATAGACCACTCAGCTGTACAATCCCGATAACAGACAACTCAGCTATACAACATGATAACAGACAACTCAGTTATACAACCCCATGACAGACAACTTGATCAGTCATAGAACATTAAAAGCAATAATTAGATATCTACTCCGTTATACAACACAATGACAAAGAACCTGACTTTACAAGGGAAGTACTTAGCTAAGAGATGCAATCACAGACAGCTCAGATAAACAAAACCAGAACGTCTCCAGTATACAGCACAATCACAGACACTTAATCATTATTACCTGATTATGAGGGCCGGCCAATCCTTGTTGAACAGCTAACCATCGTGCCCTGCTGACTGTCAACTGTATAATGTTGCCTATGCAATTGTTCCAAGTTCTGCTTTGTTTGTGTCAACCTCTCCTCTGAAAAACGAAAAAGTAGACAAATATCCCATTTTCTGACTGCTACAGTCCAGGGTTGTACCAACACAAACATTTTCTCTAAAAGACCAGACTTTGTTTCTGCCAGACAACTCAGCAAAACAAGGTGAGAGACATCTCACATATACAAGACAAGATACACCATCAGGCTATACAACACACTA
Organism: Nicola tetela; assembly: GCA_028565695.1. Lineage (NCBI taxonomy): Eukaryota > Metazoa > Porifera > Calcarea > Clathrinida > Clathrinidae > Nicola > Nicola tetela. Next base: position 5,630 of record JAOWAW010135278.1, read on the forward strand.
ACTAACCAATCAGCTGTACAACATGATAACAGATAACTCAGCTTTACAACATGATAACAGAGAACTCAGCTATTCGACACAATAACAGACAAATTGCCTATAGAACACCATAAGAAACAACTCACCTATACAACATGATTACAGATAACTTAGCTTTACAACACAACAGACAACTCAGTTATACAACATGATAAGAGATAATTCAGGTACACAATACAATAACAGACATTATGCAATAAGATAACAGACAGCTCAGTTGCACAACACGATAACTGACAAACTCAGCTATACAACACAAGAACAAACTCAGCTATACAACACGAGAACAAACTCAGCTGTACAACACGATAACAGACAACTCAGCTTTGGAGCACAATAACAGACAACTCAGCTATAGAACACAAGAACATTTACTCAGCAATACTACACAAGAGGAGACAACAGTGCTAAACAACACAATAACACGGAATTGACCTACGCAAAATGATAAGAGACAACTCAGCTATGCTGCACAATAACAGTCAACTCAGCTCAACAATACAATGCTACAAAACTCAGATGTAGAAGAGGACAAGAGGAAACTAAGCAGTACAACACAATAATGGACAACTCAGTTGTCCATTGTGGTAACAGACAACTCCTCTGTTCAACATGATAACAGACAATTCAGGTATAACTTGTGCAGTGGATGCGTACCACATCGAGTGAAAGTCACAAAGCGTAACATGAAGCCAGTTCTTTGAACTGGCTGACTTGTCAAGCAGTTAGGATCATGATTTTCATTTGGCTGGGCACTTGGCTGCTGCAGGTTCGAGTCCACTGTGCACTCCGGCTGGTGAAAAAGAGAAAATGATTGGTATGGGATTCTTCCAGCAAGAATGGTTGTCTTCAGTCAGACAATGTTGACATTAAAGTCAATAAATAAAATATAAATGTCAACACTGAAATCAATATCAACATTAAAGTCAATTAATATTGGGATTAAGTCAGTCAACATCATCATTAAAGGCAACAAATGTCAACATAGTCAATGTCAGATTACTAAGTCAATATAAACATCTGCTTCAATACATATCAACAAAAAGTCAGTGAATATCACAATTACAGTCAATAAATAGTAACTGTAAATTTGTCAAGGTCAACATGAAAGGTAGTAAATGTAAACATTAAAGTCAGAGAAAGTCAACATTAAAGTTAATGAATGTCAGCTTGTAAATCAATATCAACATTAAAGTTAGTCAATGTCAACATTAAAGTAAGTCAATATAAACAATTAATTCAATAAATAACAACATTTAATTCAGTCAATATCAAAAATTAAAGTCAGTAAATTTCAAAAGTAGAATCAATATCAACATTAACGTTAGTCAATGTCAGCATTAAAGTTGTTAAATGTGAATATTTAAAGCAGTCAATATAATTATTAGAGTTGATAATAATATTAAAGTTAATGTTAAAGTCAATACAAAGATTTAGTTCAAGAATTATCATACTAAATTCAGCCAATATCAAAGTTAAAGTCACAAAATACAGTAAAATCCCTTCAATTTGACCCATAAATTCCAGACCAAAACTTCTAATTAAGCGAATGTTCCACTCATCCAACATCTGCGGATTTCCTTGTAATAAAGGTCATATGTACATCAAAGTGCATGAAAAACACCACAGAATCCAGCAGGGCCAAATACTTGATGTAACAGAATAGAGATGCATTGAAATAATCCTCTGCTAATGAGTAAGACATGTATCACAATTCTGTACATGTCAACAGTATACATGGACAAGTGCCTACAGACTATGCACAATCAATTGGCAAAAGTCCACAATGCTTGTTTGCTGAACGGACGAAGCCAGTTCAAGCAAGAAAACAATTCTCAATGACTCTTCCACAAGGATACTCTTGTTTTAGCACTACAACTTCGGAGACCTCTGGGAGGCTGCTATGCAGGTACATTGTTGGGCATAAAAATAGTAGGAGTGTGTATGCGCTGTCGACATTGCAACCACCGGTGGCCGTGGTTTACTGCCCTTTACAGGGATACCCCCCTAATACGGCTTTCATGCTTCAAATTAAGTGTAATAGCAACTTGAAAGTTTGAATTAACAGCTTGAAAACAGTGCATTTCGATCTTCAAAAATATTTGAATTATCAAGATTTTACAGTATCAGCAAAGTCACCATAAAAGTCAATAAATGGGATATTTAAATCAATATCAACATTGAGTTGATAAATGTCAATACAAAAGTCAATGTCAACATAAAGTAAGTAAACTTAAGCATTTAATTCATTAAACACCAGCAATTAAGTAAATCAATATCAAAAATTAAAGTCAATAAATATCAACTTTAATGTCAGTCAAAGTCAACATAAAAGTCACTATATAATGTCAGCATTAAACTGAGTCAATAAAAAAAATTCAGTTTAATGAACATTTCAGTCAGTCAATATCAAACTTCAAGTCAACAAATGTCGCAGGCCCTTCCAACGCATTGGAGACCAAGGAGAAAGCATTTACACTGTGGCCAAGGAATATTGACGCTATAGCATCGCAAGTACGGGAAACATGAATATGGGACATACGGGCATGCATTACCCCTGTGCACTGTCTCGATCCAATTAAGTCTGGTGCCTGAGAACGCACAAGGCCTATGCCATACAGTATTGTACACTATTGAACAGGAATCATGCCACTATTGTACAGGAACTACAGGAACCATGCCTTCAAAGAAGAAAGCACCGGCAAACATAAAGAATTGTGCAAAGCACAACTCTTCCTCACTCCCCAGCCCAAAACTCCACACAACTCTTCCTCATTTCCCAGCCCAAACTCCTTTTATGAGAAAAGTATATAGCATGTAAATAATTAATATTTTCATGTAACAATTCACACAAATGATGATATTGATATCACCGGTTCGTGAGTTGTCCAGCCCAACCTCTTTCAATATATGTATCAAAACTGCTTTAATGCATCGCAAATAAGCTCGTTCATGACATCATGATCACTGGCTCGTGAGTCCTGACTTAGTCAGTCTGTTTTGGCAAAGTCCCAATGCAAACCCTCAAAAGAATCTCCCAAAGTTTTCTCCAGTGTGTGACACCCCAGGGCTGGAGAAAACTGGCCTTTGCATGTCATAACTTTAATGTTCTCAACCTAGGCAGGAATTTCATTTCAGGCTACTCATTCTTCAGCTTTATGTTCTTTGGCCTATTGAATTCAATACAATTGAAGTTTTTCAAGTTCAACCTATTCAACTCAGAAGCTAGAAAGATTGATTTCGATCATGAACAGCAGGGGAGGGAGGGATCAGCCAGCATGCACACTTACTAGCTGTATGCCACAGTATGGAGTGACAATCAATTTACACATGCCAAATTCATGTGAATTCAGTCAAACAGAATTCACAATGAATTCATATCTATTAAATCAAATGAGCCCCATGGAAACATTAGCGAGGCTCAATACAGTAAGAACTGCACATACATTTCCACGCATTACATCATTGTGATCCTACTGTACTGGTACATCTGCACAACCCCATGTGCGAGGCTCCACGTGTCCAAAACATGCTGAAAAAAAAACGTTAGGCAAGTGGTCGCCTTACACAGGTGAATTTCAATACAAAATAGTCCGTACCAGCAGAAACCAGTCGCCCTGACCTGGTGCTCCCCTTATATCCGGGTGGTCACCTTGACAGGTTTTACTGTATGCCTAATTTTTATATGAAGACTAAAAAAACTGACATGAAGTGTAGCTAGCCACCTTAATTTTCAGCAAGAGATTATGTGAAAACTAGCATTGTAAGGTGTCAATTTTTTTGGAGAATTATACTCAGCTAAGATGGAAAAAACCATCATGTGTATATTGTACCATTCCTATGCAAAAATCTAACTGTAACGAGCCTCCTTAAAGTCAGTCAATTGGCAAAATCAGTTATTTGATACATTCATACCAGTCAATTGACACCTTAAAGTTGGTCAGTGTCAACATTAAAGTCAGTGATGTTAATATTGAAGTTGGTCACTGTCGATATTTGAGTTAATGTGAGCATCAGTCATTTGACACATTAAAACCAGTCAGTTGACACATTAAAGTCAAGCGAGAGTCTTACCTACACAGGTTGTGCCGTCAGTAGCAAAATCTGGATTGAGTGGTGTCTGTGTTGTCCGGTTGTAAATTCATTGATATCCACCAAACGAAACAAAATAACATGAAATTAATTTAGGGGCACTATTGAGATCGTCAGGCAACAAAAGCAAATGGAATGTACATGAAGACAAAAGTACAAATGACAGTTCATTCAAGAGCCACTTTCCCACCATAATTTGTGTCATTTCCTGGATAACTTGGATAACAGCTGCACAGATAAGGACTGTACTTGTTGATGCAGCTTGCATCAGAATGACAATTGTGTACATTGCAAAGGTACCCATTAACCAATCATTTTTCTCAAGTTTTACTCCGGCTGGGAGCCTACACTGGACTCGAACCTTCGGTGACCAAGTGCCTAGCCCAAATGAAAATCAGGTGATCTTAACCGCTCCCCCAATCCACTGTGTGTTGTTGCAAATGTAGACTGCAGGATTGTCATGTAACCTATTTGTAAGCTATTGTTATTTCATCTTCTAGTTAATCACATCTCCCCTCAGGGTTTCAGTGATTTCTCTCTTTCTAATTCTTCTTCTTCCTGGTGTTATCTCCTTCTAACTTATATCTACAGTTCTGAGGAAACCCTGAGGGGAGATGTGATTAACTAGAAGAGTTAAGAAGAAAGATTTTGTATGATGGGTGTTTTTACGGATGAAGAGTTTATTTCATAAGTTGATGTTGTACACTTCAGTTGTCCACTATAGTGTTGTATAGCTGAGTTGTCTGTCATGGTGTTGTACACGTATAGCTGAGTTGTCTGTTATTGTGTTACATAGAGGTGGCTGGCCCAATTTTTTCAAGCTGAGATGAAAGCGGAGGGGCTTCTGGACAGCAAGGATTTTATACAAAGGACGTGTTTGGGTTTTCAATGCCCAATCAGCTCAGACTATCAATCATGGTGCCAATTGGCCACAGGCTCAACTAAAAAATAAAACAAATCACAATGGAGTTTCCAGGCAACCCAGAAACCATGCTCACACATGCCTGTCTAACTCTTTGTGCAACACTGGTAACTGTTTGTACAACATTGATACTTCTTACCATTCAACAGCATAATCTTTACCCATTCTCTCACCAGCTAAGTCATCAGAGCTTAACACCTTTTCAGGTATGGGCTATCCCATGCAAAAAATCCATCCACAATAAAAAAGAAGTAAAATAGTGTTTTTTTTTCTCAATCACTATCCCCTTGATCATCATCAGGATCAGTGTTTTTGAGTTTTGAGTTTCACTGACCCACAAGCAATTTCAGGGGTGTAACCTTTAATACATGTAAGATCCATGGATGCACGCCAATCATGAAATAGTCTTGACACACAACTTGTGTCTTCAGATATACGACTTCTGATTGAAGGTAAAAGCCACGCTAAGAGTAGAGGGGCAGAGACAAAATATAGAAACAAGACTAAAGCAAGCGGAACCAAAGGGAAAGAAGGTCACAAGAGAACAGAAGAAGCG
>JAOWAW010135289.1:0-11238 GCA_028565695.1 Nicola tetela
TCGTCGTCGTCGTCGTCGTCGTCGTCGTCGTCGTCGTCGTCGGCGTCGTCGCGTAGTCGTTGTCGCCATCGCCGCCGTCGTCATCGCCGCATTCTTCCTCTTTCTCCTTCTCTACGCCTCTACCTGTCCCTCCATCGTTCCTCTGGGTTTAATGCGGTCGCCTTGGATTAGCTCACCTTCCTTCCATTCGTTTTCAACCTACGACCTGCTCTGCCTAGAAAACAGTCCGTAACCTTAAGTTGAATTTGAATTTCTATTGGAATTTATTTTCTTGCTTCTTTAGCCTTGCAAAAGCTGAAAAGAGATGCGCTTATTTTGTTAAGGTATAATGCGAGCCTCGATGCCTTTATCATACTCAACCTCTTCGGCTTACTTCACCGTGCGGTGGAGTAAATCAAAACGCAAACAAATAAACCGTTGGTTTCCAGTTTCCTTTGTAACAAATCTGTTCTCATCGTGAGTATAAACGATGATAAAAAAAATACCTGTCCGCGCTGAGCGATAGATCTGGTAAACTAAAAAGTATCCGAACAGTGCTCGTACCTCTTGGCGTACGGAACTGAAGCCTTTGCAGTCGCCCTTCAGCGCCTGTGCTCGGCTGTCGAACATTAGCGTAGAAACACACCAGCAGACAAACAAAATGAACCAGCAGTCCTCTAAGGAACACTCTGCGCATGACAAACATCAGAACAACAGCGATCTTTCGAACCGCTATGTGGGTGAGAAAGAACTGCCGAAGGATAACGCTGACGCGCTTTCAAAGCCGGTAAAGGAAGCGTACGATAGCGTAGCTCCCTGAGTTTGTCGTGGCTACCAAAGTAACTTTCTCAACCTCGTATAACATTGACTAAATGCTGTTTGTGATTACGTCCATGCACTATAGGTAGTCTTGCTGTACTGTGTGCTACGGTCTTTTGCTTCCACACAGGGACCAGGAAGGCGCCAGGGGTAATTAGTAGTCGACGAGTCACTTCCAATGTACTTCAGACGTCCATTTGTCACACATCTGACTGGATGTTTGAACAGTAATCGACAACAGGCTCGATTCCCGCAGGATGTGACGTATTGGAAGATGAAAAATTATTGGAGTGGATCGAATAATTATAATACGTGCGCAGTGAATTGAGGGAACTATAAACTGGGGACTTTCAGAAACACATTATAATAATGCTTCTCTTTCCCGAAGACAAATATCTAGACCCGAGTATTTGTGCGCAGTAAGGGATAGTCGATAAACTCCGGATCCTGATCCTCTTTTGAGGCCCACGATCGATTTCCATTGTTTCCGAACAGAGAGCCCGTTCTCCTTAATTTTGCGTTCCCAGGGTATCGGAAGGTGGACCTTTTTCGAATTTCGTGCAAAGGTAGTTCGGGTGATGCAGGAGTGATCTCAGCAGGAGAAGGAAGGTATTTGTATTCAATAAGTTTTCGACGTGCTTAGCTATGTCACGACTCTCTGGAAGCGTGGATGTTGTGCAGGAATGGACGTTTCATGCCGCTCTTGCGTTTTACTAGGGAACGTAACCATGGTTACATCCTGTACTGGACAACGCCGCGGCGTCACCGTGCTCAACATAAAGGGATAAAGCTTTAGTCTCTACTCGGTAACCGCCTTGATAAACGGCAAAGAAACTTGAGGAGATAGTAGGAGCAGGCTTCTCCGAATTAGCCTGTGGCAGCGGAAAACTCTACGCCTGGGAGACAAAGGAAAAGCGTTGATTGCGTGCCAGTCAGTTGGGCAAAGTGCTTAAGTCTACAGCTATTCTCTGTGCTTCACCCTGCGTACTCCATTCGTACCCAATAGATCTGGTCACTCACCAACGACGAAGCTAACAACAGATTTTCTGTCCGAAGAACAACCGCCGGATATGCTTCCACTGGTAAGAGTCGTACAATTAGAAGAGATTAACCATCGACTGTAGTCCGACATGGACTGCTGTTGTCCACGGATCATTGCGTCGTTAACGTATCGTCCACTCTCTTCGTCACGACCTGCAATCTACATGTATATGTAAGGCATTAAAACTTGGTATCAGGTCTTCGGGTCTCACTAGTACTACTGTTCTGTTAAGGTGAGAGACCGTGGCTCACAAATATATGCCTCGTTGGTGTCCGCACCAGCAGAATGAATAGCAACTGTGATGACTGGCGTGAACTTTCTTTCACAAGAACGAAGGAAATGAAGGACCAAATAGAGATTCACCAGCACTACGACTGTTGCTCATTCCCAGAAAACGTTCGGTGATCACATTCAAAACGTTTCCCGTGAGGAAACAGTGCGCAGCAATAGTGATCAGCTGGTGTGAGTGTATACTTCAACCAATGATAGATCAGGAAAAAGAACAAAGAACGTCTGCGTTTTAAAAAGTCTATGTATTGCTTAGGGAATATCTCCGAGCACACATACAGAATCTTATTTCGATATTGAGAATATTTCAATTTTAGTACTGAAACGCTTCTCCATTCCCCTAAATTTCTCAGACATCAAACATTGCTCTTCATAATAATGAAAGGAAATTCATCCCCTCACCAATTGGCTAAATCAAGCAAAGGTTTGTACTAGTTTCTAATATACAGTTGCTCTGCATTTTAGTGTAATACTCAGTGTCTCGTATGTAGTACATGTGGTGCTTGCACTGCGTTGTTTGAGAAGTTTTTGTAGGCACACAGTTCACTTGGACAAAATTCTGCGCCGTGTGTTAGAGCCGGAGCTCGGGGGTAGCGACGCCTGGCCATGTATGGCGAGTTGCTCCCTTCGTATTTCTATGGCGGCAGATTCGGTCTTAATCCTTAAATGTACCAATTAGTGCAACTGCAGTTCGTCAGTTGCCCGCTAAAGCCAGCCTTTAGTAGCAATGAAGAAATTTTTTAACTTGAGAATTTCCCTCCCACATGTACGTTAGGCGCTATCACACCGGAAATCACGAACGACGATTTGCTTTGCTGAAGCGTCGGTACCCGGTCAAGCGAAACGTAGCGTGAGACTTTTCACATTGGACTTCAGCGCATTCGATCGACGTGCTTTGTCAAAATTACCTACTGCATTTCCGCCATCAGACGCTAGGGGTCCCCACTTTCTTTCATAACTTGGCTAAGGCTCAAGCTGTCTTCAGTTTCTGAAGCTCTACAGTGTAGGTTTAAAGACACATAAAGACGGATAAGTGTCGAAGTTCTCCTACGAACGGCGTGCTTCAAGTAGATTCGGAAGTAGCTGTCGTCCAAGGATGATGACACAGTGGCCTTTGGCAGGCGAGTTTTTTTGTAACTAAAGGCTTTTCTTCTTCAAATTATCACTTCTTTGTAATGCATATCCTTTTCCGAAAATCGTTTTTAACACCCCAGCAGCTCTGTAATCTTCAGATTCAACGAGTCGGTTGTGGCTTTTTCTCTTGGCGACCTTGTCGTCATTACCTCCTTTTTGTCCATCAGGGTTAACGTTGGCCATCTTCAAGAAGGAGCCGCTCGGGTTCCTTGTCGAAGGTCTTGCTGGGCATTTCGTGAGTTGAACGAAAGTTGATCGGGCAGCACTTCGTCTAACAAGGAGTACAAGACGGCTGAGATCTTAACGATATAGCTCGAACGCGTTCAGCGAGCAAACAAAAAGCGAAAAATGGGGTTCCAGGCCGTCGACGTCTGCCACGTTGAGCCTCTTTTTTTGTGTCATGCAGTTAAAATTTCGTGCTACTTTTCAATATCCGTGGAAACCGGCAGCAAAAACGACGGTATTCGGCCGTGGTAGCCGTAGTGTGAATCGCGCCTTAAACATGGTTGCGCCTGCGCTAACAGTAAGCTTCCCAATGGTACTAGGTTTTGCATGTTATATTGGAGTATCGCCAGTTTAATATCTCTCGTGTTCTGCCTCTCAGGTGGTATGAGACATACTCTGTTGACGTTTGGATGTTCGCAACTATGGCTCGCAATCTGGAGCTCAACTCTCCAAGGTTTGGCCACAGGACTTCCTGTTGATGACCAGAGTGTTGACATAGAAGAAAGTGAGCGAGCTCTCGAGTCTTCCGCACGCTGGTATCACTACGCGATTGTATACATCGCCATCCATTGGCAGCTTGCACTCATCGTGAGCGTCCCATGCCTTTCGTGCCTCATCAACAAACGATCCCGACCTCCGTGGAACAACTTCTTCGATGCCCTCTTCATCACCACCTTCGTTAATTTTCTCTGGATGAGTCTTTTCCTCATTCCGCTGGAACTGCTCATTGGCGGACATGAATGGCTGCAAGATACCGGAGTGTTTGAGAAGACCGCTGGAATAATCTAGAACAGTGATATTAACCTGAGCCTACAAGAATTGACGTGGGAAGAGATACTCGAATTTTCTTCTTGTTTACGTTGTAAAGACGATTTATTGGGAAATCCTTCCTCTGTACGCATGCGCCAACTCATCACCAAAACGAAATTAACATATTGGTTCGAATTAATTGTTGTTTTGCGGTTTTGCAAATCTTATCCTCAAATCGTTCTGGCCATGCCCTCATTAGTGCAGGCTCCCATAGTTACCGGCGTATACGGCCCGCTCCTCAGTCATTGATATCCCAAGTTACCTCAGCATCTACCATATGTGTATACGTCTCGACAAAGACGTTGCTATGCATAGATAAATGCTGGGCAGTGTGGAGCTCGCTTAGGCTCGCCCCATCTAGTCAATTAGGTTATTGTTGCAATAGAGCTATTGTAGAGCTAAACGAGCACTCTCTATGCCAACCAAACGAATAAGCTCCTTAGCGAACGAATGTAGAATACTTTTCTTAGGGTATATTATATACTGTGAAGAGTGGACTTCATTGTCATACTACATTCATGCTTCGTATCGTGATCATGATGTGACAGTAAGTGTAAGCAATTGCAAAAGCACTCCAGTCCTCAGCATGTGTAAGCAACAATGAGTCAAAACACACCATGCAGTTTCAAAGCAAGTGTACGCAACAAAACACTCCAGTTTCCATAATCAGCGCCACAACAAACTCGTGCTGTGTACTTTAACCCTGCCATTAGTTGCTCATTGTACTTTACGAATATAATATTATGTAATTCCTTTTGAAATTATTCTTCCGACATTAAATTTTAAACAATATTATTTGAATACTTGTTTCAGCTCTGAATTGTTGTAAAATTTATAACATGGCTTTTTGTCATTTGGGTTTTCATAATTAATAATTCTTCATTGGGAAGAGTGGTAAAGAAAATTTTAATTATCACTTAAAAGACTAACACCTGAAAAACGTGAAATTAAGGGAACAGAACGCTCTTCCCCGATGATTGAGATGAATGCTGTCAAGGCTCATAATATATATGCAATAACGCTAAAGCTACGACCTATTTCTGACTCATAACAGCAATGTGTATAATGTGAGAGCCCGATCCCTTGCAACATTTCCGAAAGTGTCAACACAGCTGAAAGCAACAATGTTCTATTTGCCTTGTAGCATGTGCGAAGAGAGAGAGAGAGAGAGAGAGAGATCAATGAGCAGGTGCAGATAATCAGTATGCTCAAACAGAGACACAGCAGGAGCGCCATGGTACATGATGCCAATCAAAGGACGAAGAGTACAAAGTGGATAAATACAAATCTCCACATCTTCCCCATCGGCAGACTACACTAAGCAAAACGTGTAGGTTGCGAACATGCTTACGGAAAAAGAAAACTAAAAAGCAAACAAGAGATTGGAAGATTACTCAGTAGAAAACACAATCTCAAATTGCACAGAGGATATCTAAGGCCTTGCAGGTGGTTAATAATGCTGTAAGAAACAATGATTGCGCTAAAGAAGGCGACTGCTTGTGAGACGTACATGATACATTCGATGTTCACCAACGGAGACAATAATGCCAACAGTGTCCAAAAGCTTCGAACAAAAGTCCTGCACACGAACTTCTGTGCTAATGTGCAGAGGAGGTAGATTCTTTGCTGTGTGGTTGAAATAGTACACTGCACTTTCACGTGAAGTAGCTTTGTTAAGATCTATCCTAGCTGCAGATTTGTGCCATGTAGCAGCAAAGGATTTGTGATGAGCAGGGACAAGTGAGCAGAGGCCGGGGGATGGCCAAATACAATCTGGGCGGGTGAATGTCCTGAACTAGTACTGTTGGGCGTATTGCGCAGCTCCAATAATCCAGCATCAAACGCTTTGTTGTTGATATTGCCATCGGGAGCAGTCTTCAGCTTCAAAGTCTTGACACGCTTTACTGCTGCTTCAGCATGTCCATTCAACTGTGGAAAATGTGGGGAGGAAATTTTGTGTGTGACTACCCAGCAATGCAAAATGAGGAAAAAGCATGACTGTTTAAGGGTGGTCCACTGTCTGAACATAGGCAGGAAGGCACTCTGAGACTGACGAGACAGGCTCTGATGGCAGATATTGTGGGCTGCGCTGAGGTACCTGCCTCAAATGCAAGAACAGCTGGCCAGCCAGAGAGACGATCACCGTAGATGAGGAAGTCTTTTCCAGCTACACTGAAAAAAATCAATTGAAACAGCTTCATAAATACATTGTGGCAAGGGCTCTTGCAAAAGTTGCTCTCAAGCCTGAGAGGGAAGCTGTCGCTAACACGCATCACAGTTGCACATACAATTGACAATATCACTGTTGATGCCAGGCCACCAAATGGTCTTACGGGCTCAATGCTTTGTGCTTTCAATGCCTTGATGAGTAGCATGAAGATGGTTGGGCACATTACGACAGGCAGGGATAGGAATGACGATGCACACTCCTTTCAGGACGAGGCCATGTTGCTGCTGACTCATCATGTACTGACCAATAAGGATGTAGTGGTACCAGAAGATCATGGTGGTTGGTTGGGAAGCCTTTGTTGACTGCCTGTAGAAGAGCTTGGTAGTCAGGATCAGCATGAGCAATGTAGTGCAATTGCTCCAAAAGAGGATCTTGATTGGGCAGGGTGTCAGAATCGTCTACTGTTGTAAGCTGTGCAACAATAGCATGGAGGACCTGCTCAACAGCTGCTTTAACTTCCTGTTCAGCCAGTTGATTGCTTGGTGTTGGATTGTCCACCAGAGCACGAGATAGTGCATCTGGAATGGCATGTGCTGTGCCTTTGCGCCAGACAGCTGTAAAGTTGTATGTAGAAACTCACTCCTTCAATTGCTGCAGACAAGGATTCTTCATTGTGTTAAGACTGTAATCATTGAAGATCGGTATGAGGGGCTTGTAGTCAACAATCAGTGTGAAGTGAGGTAAACTGTGTAAATAAACGTAACACTTCTTCATTGCCCATACTGCTGCAAGCATTTCAAGCTCCACTATTGCATACCATGATTCTGTGTCTGACAGAAAGCGAGAACCACACTGGACAAGCTTCCAATGCTCACCATGAAGTTGAAGCAGTGCATATCCAAGGCCTTTGAGCTGAGCTGCATCAGTCTGCAGTGTTGGAGGCAGAGATGGACCAAATGGTGCCAGGACTGGTGGTGAAGAAAGTGCCTCTTCAACAGCTTGAAAAGTATCCGAATGGGTGGGTGTTCACACAAAAGTGTTGTGTGTTTTCAGCAAATCATGCAAAGGATTGGCAGCTGATCATGATGAAATCTCAGTGGTGAAGTCAGCAAGCTGGTTGACCCTACCAAGGAGTGATTGGAGTTCTGTGATACTCGTTGGCTCTGAAAAGTCAGCAATTGCGGAAAGTTTGGCTGGGTCAGCGGCAATGCCATCTGCTGAGAGCTTGTAGCCACAGTAATGCACAGTTGGTGCAGCAAAAATGAACTTCTCAGCATCCAACATGATGCCATGCTCATGGCACACTGCAAAATCAGGCAAATGTCAGCAATGTGCTCACCAAAATGGTTGCTCCAAGTGAGAATGTCGTCACAAATCTTTCCAACTGATGGAATACCCGTGAGAGCCAGATTATCACACTGATCATACCTATCGCCAGCTGATGACAGGCCCATATGGGCCTGAAGGTACTTAAAGCGCCCCCATAATGTCACTAATGTGGTCAAAGACTGGTCTTCCTCAACCAATGGTATCTGCCAGTATCCTCAGAGGGCATCCATGGTTATAAAAAATTTGGCTCGAGCCATGGCCAATAAAAGCAACATCTCGGGATGTAGGACATGGGTGTGTTGAGCGACGAACAAACTTGTTCAAGCGACGGAGGTCACAGCAAGCATGAAGGCTGCCGTTTGCTTTCTGGACAAAAGTCATTGGGTGCTGCCAAGCTGACAACTCTGAAGAGTCTATCGGGGCAAGGATGCCTTGTTGGACCATTCGCTCCAATAACTGCTCTGCTGCTGGTCGCCAAGCATGTGGGACAGTCCATGCTGTGCTGGTAAAGAATGGCTGCGCATTTTCTTGGACATGGATGCGCATTGGCTGATCACTCATAGGTGGTAGCGTCTTGTCATCGCCAAACTTATCCGGCTGTCGCAAGACGTCTGCAAGTTCTTCCTGCAGCTATGCTTGTGCACACTCCAGCTGCTCTGTTGTGGGTACAGCGATTTCCGTAGTCCAGCTCCATGTATCTGTGGTAATGTCTGGTGGAATCGTCGTGAGGTTTTGTACCGTGACTGGTACTAGGTAGTCTGTTGGTAGAATGTGAAGATCACGCGCAACATACCATGCCTGCAAAATTTCATCAACTTCTTTGAAAATGGAAACTGAGTCTCGAGAGTTTCGTGGTTATGGAAACATAACTTGAGGTTGAATGTACCAAGACAGGTAAGATGTTGTCCGTTCAGTGGCAGCTTGGGTAACCCCAGTACTCGGTGGCTTCAGCTGCTTTTGCGAGAAACCAAGTTGCTCAAATTGACGAGGGCCCATTAGAAGGACCTCTGCGCCAGTGTATGGAGTTGCAGAGAATGACTTCAAAAACCGATTCCCCGGAACAGTACGAAATGTAATCAAAATTTGCGGTGCTTTCCGCTGAGTGTGCGATTGTATGTGTCAAGTCCACAACTTGCAAGCTTTTAGCTGCGTGCTGATGTGGCGACTTAGCAGTAGTTGTAGATTTCGCTTTAGATTTGCAACCTTAGCAAAGTGGTTGCGCCGGTTGCAAGCACTGCAGATTTTCCCATGCGCCGGGCATGCCATCCTGCTCTTATGATGCGCTCCGCCACAGTATTGATCTTCTGATGAAGTGTCTGGGTTTGAGGTTCTCCAGAGGCTCTCGAGGAAAGTAGGCGCTGGCGGAAGCTGTGCGCCTAATTAGCTGTTTCATGTCAGACATCAAACGCCTAGCTGTCGATCGCTCTCAGGTACGTCTGCGACCGGTGGGATTGTCTGTTTATTTTTGTTCGACTTTTGTGACCTTCTTTTCCTAGGCTTCCTTCTCTGGATTCAACCAGTTTTTCTCACAGGGAACTGCTGTGCAGTGGCTTCTGGATTCGCTAATGTGTGACCAATAATCCTGATACAATTGTCATTAGACAGCAAAGCAGCTGCAGCCGGTTGCGTCCCATATATGCAGGGTTGACTTTGCTTACCCTGTATCCGTTCTGTCGGGAGCGGCCTGATGAGTCATGTTGTGGACGAGGCTAATCAGGATGACCCTGCTTACGCTAGTGAGCGCTCTGAGTGCCACGGTAAATCGCCGCGCAGTGGTAGAACGAGCTGAAGCAAGGCCACAGCTAGTTAAAGTGGTGCGTTGCCTTGCGGTGATAGCCCTACTCACAGGCGGGGCACTACAGTCTGCCGTCTGCGGCAGGAAAGCGAGTTTTCCTGTTATACTGACAACGCGGCTGGCGCCGACAAACCCTAGTGGGGAAGTTTCGAATTCAGTTCTATAGCTACATCGGGATACGACCATTCTCTGGACGCTTAGGTTTGGCTGGGTCTCTGACTGAGAAACGAATGCAGCATGTATCTGCAGCTAAAATTGACTGACCGTTATTGTCACTGACCATGGAAAAAATCATCCAAACACAAGAGATGAGACTATGCCAGCGCGAAGACATTTTCATGGTTGTCACAATGACGTGCACTCAATTCAGAGTCCTCTGACAAGATAAGTTTCAACTTGTACGAGAAAAAAGAACTCTAAACCGCATGCAGCTCCTCTCTGCCGCTGCATGTGTACTACACTGTAGTAGGTTCTGCTATGTGATTGCTCAACGCTGCCATGTTATGAAAACCAGCCGTATTTCAACTTCACGTCGTACAATGAAAGGCAAACGATCCCACAAGTTGGACTCGAACTTGAAGGCGATCACCAAAGAAGGAGTTGTAGTCTAACAAGTTGTCGCAAGACGTACAAACCATAACATGGCGCACAGCTTCTGCCAGCGCCAACGTGCCCTGAGAGCCTCTAGAACCTCGGACCCAGACAGTTTACGAGAAGATCAAAGGAGGGGGAAGTAAGAATTATGTACAGTTTGTTATTTGATATCGTGAAGTGATAGCCATCCTGGTGAATTGGAGAACGGGATCAGAAGGTGCGAGGGTGGAAAGGAAAACGGATGTTATTTGCGAGCATGTACATATGTACAAGTCTTTATTTGTCAATTCTCTGGTTTCAAGTTTCACAATCTGGGGACATTGACGGGTTTTGTTCACAATGGACAACTTACTCAGCATTGCTTTTATTTACCAGTAGGGATCATAGTCACGTTAACCAGGCTATCGTAATGCAACAGTAAGTGTACGTGTATACAAACTTGAAGTAGGGGACATAGACTACTAGGGTAAATGTAACAGGATCTCTTCCTGTACATAATATATAGCTTGCGGTAAGAGTGGCAACAGCGGAATAGGTGCGACAGCAAATATGTGTCGCGGCCGGGAATCGAGCCCGGGTCTCAGGATCTGGCCTCCTGCGCCTTGACCACTTGACCGCCGCGGCACGATGTCACCAGTCACGAACCATATGCCTTTGCCGTCGTTTAGAACTCCGTTACACTATCCCCTCCTCCACCGCTTCCTTGTTGAAATTCGACGCATGTCCTCCACCAACCTAACCATCCACTGCTACCAATGTAACAGGATCTCTTCCTGTATCTTGCGGTAAGGTTAGCAGCAGAAGAAGACGGGTTAGGTACGACAGCAAAAGATGTATCGCGACCGGGGATCGAACCCGGGTCTCAGGATTCGGCCTTCTGCGTCTTGACCACGTGACCACCGCAACACGACGTCACGTGCACCAGTCACGAACCACATGCTTTTGCTGCCGTTAAGAACTCCGTTACAGTATACGGATCTCTTCTTCTTCTTCTTCTTCTTCTTCTTCTTCTTCTTCTTCTTCTTCTTCTTCTTCTTCTTCTTCTTCTTCTTC
>JAOWAW010135300.1:0-13559 GCA_028565695.1 Nicola tetela
AATAGTGAGGGGGGGGGGTGCTGTATGTATACACTGTAAAGATCCATGAGCATGCAACATGTACCATCACAACTGCCACTGGTACCGGTAGTTTATATGCATTTTCTGTATGCCTGTACAAATATGTACTGGGAGATAAGTTTAGGTCAAGATTAAATTTAGTAATTTTAGTCTCCTACCAAATTTATCAAAAATTTCTCACTACCAAAATTATCTGGGATCAAAGTGGCTTAGTACAGAGGTCATAGCTATACATATGCATTCTTGAAATACTCCAGTACTTTCCTTGTCTATCCCAAAGGGAAAAGGTTTTAAATTAGTCTCAGCCTGGTGTGAATTGTTTCTCTGGTAAACTTGCACATCAGGTAGAGACAATTAAGATCCATGTTCATTCTACACCAACCAAGATAAACGAACACCAGCTGATGTAAAGAAAAATTCTCCATGAACCTCACTGACCTTCTTCTGCTTCTTCTGTTACGAAAACTTTAGTCTTTTTCCCCTGTGTGCTGCGAGGTCTAGGAACAATGTACACAGTTGTACCACATGGAAGATGAAGTGGCCGATACCCAGAAGGATCAGGCATCTGGAAGAGATAAAGAAAAAAAGTTGTTTGAAGGTAACAAGCAACAAATCAGTGTGGTGGAGTGAAACATCATGGGAAGGAAGATCTTTTCTGTTGCATCTTTGCACCTGCCCACACACTGTGTTCAAACCTATCACCCTATTTCATTGCTTAGCAATCAAGAATACAAACCACAGGAATTCAACTAGATCTGCAGATAAGACTATCTCCCCTTCCCCTACAAATGCGCAAAAAAGAAGCACAAAGAAGTGAAAGCAGCCCAGTCACATTAAAGAATTGTCACATAGAATCATACAGTTTGTGTAGTGTGGGAATTTTGGATACTATTCATGGAACTGGGCTTGAGGAAATTCAAACAGCTTGTGTTCATGTTTAATGGATGATGTTCAATATAAGGCATGCACATGGTACTCTAGCAGGCCCATTCATGTATCGTAAACCTAGTGACAAAGAGAAGCTTGTGACAGATGTCTAGGAGAAAGTTACACCAGTATGCAGAGCCTTGACAGAAGGATTTTATTTAGCACTCTCATCATCACAGTGAATATGATAATAATTGAACCAATGAGTGCGAAAACCATACGAAAAGGCACAAACGTTTTGGAGATCAATTCCATCATCAGTGTGCATGTAGGACTGAATGTAGCAGTACACTTGCTATCCTGGCAATGGATCAATTCGAACAATTACATATATATCGTAGCATGGAGCCCCAACTCGTATTGTATGTCAGATATGTGGATGATGCTGGAACGGTAACAACACCAACCAAGCCCAAATGATGCTACGACACTTAAATAACCAACACAGCACTATCAAATTTGAACTCAAGCTGCCATCCACCGATCGATACCTACCTATTCTGGACACAGCAATTAGAATGAACCAGGACGGATCATTCTCATACAAACTACACACAAAACAAGCCAGTAAACAAATCACACTGCACTACAATTCTCATTGCCCGGAGTCCACCAAGCTCGCCATCATTGGCAATGAAATCCGGAGAGCTCTTCAAAATAGTAGCCCCAAACACAACTCAGACACAATCAAATCCAATATTACTAAGCTGACCAACAATGGCTATCCAGCAGAGGTCATCTGATGCATCTTGCAAAAACGGACCGGCGACATCCTGCCCCATGATCATAGAAAGACCAACTGCCAGCTCACGTTCCAGATCCCATTTATTAACAACCAGTTTGATGATTAGGTCAGGAGATCACTGCTATGGCACAAGATCAATGCCAGGATTATACACCCATGCCCACAGACACTCCTTGTTCTCGTTAAACCATGAGTCAAACCCCCTCATGCAATCTCCGCAACTGCCCAATACCATATGTACAATGCACAGCCTGCTTTGTTGTATATGAGGTTGTTTGTAAATTATGTAATGAAGTTTACGTTGGATCAACTACCTGCCCACTTCACTTCTGAGCAAAGGAGCACCTAGCTGCAGCCAAGAAAAGGGACCAATTGTCAGCACTCGGGGAGCACTATAGGGCATATCACGGAATGTGCAAACCTCAGCTACGTTTTCAAATCGCACGCATAACCGAAAGGGACGAACTGCAGCTCTGAATTGAAGAAGCATTACACATCCAGACAGCATCACCATCGATAAACAGATGATTGGAAGACACAGGCACTGACTTTCTCACATGAACACCTGCACACTCTGTTTCTGTACATTAGAGCAATACTCACACCTTTTTCAGCTTCTTAATACCAACACCCGCACACTATTTAAGTCTCTGGTTGACATTCAGTCCTACATGCACACTGATGATGGAGTTGATCTCTGAAATGTTTGTGCCTTTTCATAAGGTTTTCACACTTGTTGGTTCAATTATTATCATGTTCACAGTATGCAGAGCATAAACAAAGTAGGGGTACACTGAACCTTAGTTCTACACCTGTAGACCTGCGGCTGTCTATACGTAGCACTGTCGGTGAGCTAAAAAAACACCGCTAAAGGAGATGTTTTGAGTTGAAATTGAAACAGTTTCCTAGCACTGGTCATGTTGTCAATGATTTTCTCCACTTTCATCAGACACAACCCAGACTCAAACCTGTGTCGCCAGCACCTAGCCAAATGAAAATCGCATGATGTCAACTGCTCGACCAATCTGCCAGCTCTAAAGCCTAGTAGTAAATGGCTGGCTTCATGGCACTCCCACTTGACACAATCTGATATCCAGAAAGTGCACACTGCACAGTGATTACACTGTAGTAGCCTACATACCATGTAGTGACTGGAGCCAGATCGTGTTAAGCAGGAGTCACAAAGCTTGCCATGAAGCCAGCGTTTTAGAGCTGGTAGATTAGTTGAGCAGTTGACAACATGCGATTTTCGTTTGGCTAGGTGCTAATGCTGCAGGGTTGAGTATGAGTTGTATTTATATGGCTGGTGAAAATGAAACAAAATGATTAGTAATGATTCCCACAGCCATGGGGTGTGCATGGAGATCCATGTATAATCCCTATGCTCACAATCTCTGGTCCAAATGGAAAGGAAGAGACCACCTGAGCAGCTCCCTGCTTGAATTTTGGTTATGGCAGCACAGACAGCCAGCTTTCAGGATGTCAATTTGAACCAGAATACAATGACCAATGAGCAATTGGTGGTCTCTTACTTCCAATTTGGAGTGTGACCTGTCCAATGTTACTTGCATGACAAACTGGCAAAAGTGACAAAAACTACTTACCACACTATACTGATCAGGGCCACCAGCCCTCACATCAAGACGTGTTTTCCTGCCCCGTGATGTCTCTCGACCACCAGCAGTGCTCCGACCATTGGAAATTCTGTCTCCAAGACCTGTCTCTCGACCACTGACAGGCATTCGAGATGTTCGCCCACCTGTGCTTAACAAATGACAAATGCCTCCACTGAAACATGAATGGCTAAATTTCCTCTTTCCTATATGTGACAGGAAATTAGAGAATGCTTACATGGCAGTATATAACGCACAGATACACACAAACATCACCTGCCAGACTTGATTGCATTATTTCACCAATAATCCACAACACAAAACCAACCAAACTGCCCACACTCACCTGTCTTTGGTAGCTTCTGTCAAAGACAACAAACAAAGAACCCACAAAAAATTTGTCAGAAACAAAATGGGGTTTGCATTGCAAACCGAAGTTAATGTACAGCACACTATCTGCGCCTGCACGCGCAGCTGGCAACCCACATGCATCTATGCGCATGCGAGCATGCATCTATGTGCATGCTAGCATGCATCTACGCACATACTAGCATGTATCTACGTGCACACTAGCCTGCACAACAGTCACACGACTTCAATGCACAAACACCATGTTGTTTCAAACCACGCATGCGTTTCTACCTTGCTTTGGTTTGTCTTCCTGTGCTTGCTGGTTTCTTTTCCTCCCACCCACCCACACCTCTCTCTCTCCTTTACTTGTTTATTCAGCTTGTCAACTTGCCTACAATAAACAAAGGGGTGCTCATCATTTGTGGCCACCGTCATTGGTTCTATGCGGACCTATTGAGCCTGTCACTTGGTCACCACATAACCACGCCTTTCATACCAGTATGCCTGTCGCACACATCACTCACTGGTGCCCTTCGCACCACTGTCTCTGCGGTGCCCTTCGCACTGGTGTGCCCGTCATACACACCACTTACTGGTGCCTATCACACCACTGTAACAGGGCGCTCACGATCTCGCAGCACACCCCTGCTTGCCCAGAACCTGTTTGCTTTGTGTGATGGTGGTTAAAGGAACATAAACACCATGAACACACATGTTCACAAATTTGTCACATGACCAAAGGCGAATCATAGCAACCTGTATGCATACAAACAAAAACAGATACAGTGATATAAACCCCAAACATTAGCACACCTTTGAACCAGATGGTGGCTCAGGCAAGCTTCTCACTGCACTGAAGTAGCCAAAGATATCCGTTTCATACTGTAGAACCTGGCTTTCAACTAGTGGGGTGTACGTTGCTGCCAGCAAGCATCCCTCCGAACGGAACAATTCATAACTGGCAACAGATGAGCATTAAATTCATCAAGTTAGGAAAAACATAAAACTAAGAGGCCTAAACTTTCAGATTAACTTTCAAGTTGAATAATTTCATTCATGAAGCTGCTGTTACAGTTAGTAATGCTTCCTCTCTGTTTCAGACTTAAATACCTCATTGCCGTACATCTGTCTATTTTCTTTCTGTGTTCTATGATGACAGTGGACACC
Source organism: Nicola tetela (assembly GCA_028565695.1). Taxonomy (NCBI): domain Eukaryota; kingdom Metazoa; phylum Porifera; class Calcarea; order Clathrinida; family Clathrinidae; genus Nicola; species Nicola tetela. The sequence goes on from JAOWAW010135300.1 coordinate 4,825, forward strand.
AATTAGTCCACAACACTTGCTACTGTCATGACAACACCATCCTTTCAAAGCTCACAAGCAGCAACATTCCCATAGTAGCATAGTTTACACAAATGACCTGTTCAAAGATTACTACAGAAAGCACTTTTGACCACCAGGTGCATTTGCAAATGAAAACACTATTAAGAGAGGAACCACTCATGCAACAAGAGAGGAATCACTCATGCAACACGAAAAGAACCACTCATGCAATGCGAGAGGAACCACTCGTGCAACACGAAAAGAACCATTTATGCAACGCAAGAGGAACCACTCATGCAACAAGAGAGGAACCCCTAATGCAACGCAAAAAGAACCACTTATGCAACAAGAGAGGAACCCCTAATGCAACAAGAGAGGAACAACTCATGCAACAAGAGAGGAATCACTCATCCAACAAGAGAGGAACCACTCATGCAACATGAAAGGAACCACTCATGCAACAAGGAAACATTCAAATCAAGACAGCACTGGCTATTGACACACACTGCTCTGAAATAAGCATGCTTCTCCTCTCTGCAAGGAACAGACAAACTACGAGACAATCAATAGACCTATCCTGCCTGTCTGGTGTGGCATGTCAATCTTAGAAATGAACAACTTACCAATCCCATAAGAGCGACAACTGATTAGCAGCACTTGACATAAAGTCATCAAGAGCCTTGGCCCAGAAAGACAAAAATAAGACAAAGTTGTGAGAGAGTATACTCTTTATAACACAACAACATCTGTTTGGTAGAAGTGGAAAAAGCTGAATCAAACAAAATAGAATGGTTTTATCAGATCATTTCTCTATTCACCTTCTGATTGTGACCTTCACGTAGTAACGTCATTGTTTCACTGAGCTTAGCCTCGGCTTGCTTTAAACAACAAACAACACACACACACATACACAAGAAATTGCTGCTTGATTTTGGTGGCTCGAAATGTGTTCATTTGCTCACAAGTACAAAGTTGTGGTCACATGACTATCAAATCATCCTTAAAGATGTTTAGTGATGTACTACTGGCAACTATCAAATCACATGGTGAAGTAGAAACTGCTCAAATCCCTCTCTAGAATTTTACTCTTCCTTGTAGGCTTTGTTATCAATGTCACTATGATGCTGTTTGCTCTTCAAGCAACACCACACGGAGTGATCAATGGACAATCTACATCATTGCCAAGCAACAGCTTCCCATGATCAGACTATATGGAATGAGATAGCACCCTAGTACACATTTTGGTGTATATGTAAGCATTCGCATGAGTGCAAACAAATTTTTTTTTATATGTCCATGCAACTGAGCATTGAACATCACATGTAGTGACATTTCATGTACAAGTACAGAGACTTAAGAATGCTAAACAATAATGATCCAAAACAACATTAAAATGAAACAATCATGGACAAACCTGAATGGTGGCAAGGTGTGTCTTGCGATGATTGTCATGTGATTCCTGCAAACCACCAAATACTAGCAGGTGACCAGACAATATTGAGTGTGATCAGGGAGTATTGCCCACCAAAACATAGAATAAACAACTCAGCACTTGTGTTATTTTACAGATATAGAGACAACAAATGAGGAAGAGGAAAGAGAAAGGAGAGTGGGGAAATGTATACAAAAGCAGTACCATTAAAGTCAATACCACTTGGCATAAGCTTAGTAATGTAATTGATACTCAATGCACATGCTGTTTAATTGTGCAAGAATATAATATGAGCCGGCTCACAAGAAAAGGGCCCTAAGATCATTTTACATAGTTTTCTGTACGGGCTGTTCAAAGTCAGTGACGCCAATACCCTGCTCGCGTAAACCAATGACTTTGACAACACATATCTCAGTCATTTCCAACAATTTTTTCATGCAGTTTGTTTTGTTTGATTTCTACTTCCATAAGGAATATCAGGGAACCAATATCTCAATTTTGGTCGAAAATGACTTTAGGGCCCTTTTCTCATGAGCTGGTTCATATGCAAAAAGTTGTAGGAGAAAACGCAATGTAGTAACGCTCACTTACAACTCTTCTAAATTTACACGAGAAAGCAGACTCTTAGTGATCAATGTTTATCTGAGTTAGATGAAAACGATGTTCTTGGCCAAGTGCAAAAGGTCTCAGGAATAATGCCAGCAGTGATGGCCATTCTGCTAGCTGTAAAGCATAATCACAAGTTCCCAGACAAAGGCCACAAGTTCAGACTTGAAAAGAGTGGTTGATAGTTGATGAAGATTTGTCATGGACAACATTCTGACTAGTGGAAGGCAATATTAACACCGTAGATAGGCAGGGTTTAGGCAATGTTAACACCGTAGATAGGCAGGGTTTAGGCAATGTTAACACTATAGATAGGCAGGGTTTAGGCAATATTTCCTCGCATTTTGTACTTGATTAGTATCAGTTACAAGGACATGTGAAACACTGTAGTGTACTCACTGGACTCTACATAGTATCCAAGTACCCTTAATCTGACTAAGACACGCTCTGTTCTCCACAGTCCACCTAGATTGTGATTGACCTTGATGTCTGCTGTAAACCTAGAACCACTGGCATCCATTTAACTTGATGATGTGCAAGCTTTGCCTTTTCCCCACCCACAAACTTTCGTGAATTCAATTCCCCACAAGAATGTATAAGGGTGCATTTCCAATTTATAGATATGCTCTGCCCAACTTCATGACCCCAAAGTTTCGCAATTTCACTGATCGCACGAAAATCATGAAAAGTTTATGCGGTTACACCATGCCCAATTATTATTTTAATAAAGACACTATAAGATATACAGAGGCTTAGAACAAAACTGCTCACCTGCCATGTTCTGTAACTTGTCTGCAGCTGAGCCTGATGGCAATCCCACTGGTTCCCTGCACCCAGTGCCAGCTCAAACGTTTCTTTCACTTGATTACACAGTGTAGACATTACATGCTTCAGAGAGAACTGCAAAATCAGAACAGAATTAAATCAGCAACAAATATTGCAAAACATGAAAATCAAGCCCCTGTGATCTTCACAACCTTCTCAAAACTTTAACACAATATTAATGGCACTTACCTCTACTGACTGAATCATCCGGTCTGCTTCTTCTTGCCGCTGCTCAACATGCGGAAGGTAACATTGATTCATCAACTGGAAAAACACAAAACACATGCACATGAACCAAACAATACACACAATTTGCATACAGCACTAATCTAAATCTGGGCATTGCAGTCCATAATTATCAACAAATAACAAAAACCATATCCTTGTGTCACACTCTGCCCATTAAAGATACACAGAATGGCAGTATCTATTGTCAAGAGTTTCAACACACATCAATGAGTATTTGCCAAAGATTGCCATTGACTTGTTGATTTATCACGGGTCTCCATCACAAACATGACTGAAAGAAACAGCAGGCTAACTTCACTGACCTCAATCACTTCATCCTCAGAGCAATAACCTTCATTGACCAAACAAGCCTGGAAAGAACAGAAATCTAAAATGCTCAAGCCTGTCACGAATAGACAACAAACAAAGAGATAGAAAGTGTTTGAGCACATCATTAACAGTAATTGACTTGTTGGGAAAAGGACAAAAGAAAATGAAAACAGAGAAATACCATTAAAGGCTATGAATTGCTGGTGATTGTTTCAGCCATTACAAGTGACACTGTTTATTAATCCCGAGCACAGCTGTCGGCCAGGGCACAGTGATATATGACCAGCACACAGTCATATATGGCCAACACACAGTCATATATGACCAGGACACAGTCATGTATGACCAGTACACAGTCATATATGACCAACACACAGTCATATATGAATGAGAACGGAAACTAGAGGAGTGGCCAACTTATATGCAGCAATCATGTAATGCCAAAAGTGTGTGCATAAATGCAACAGAACTACGGTTTGGTGGAAAGATTCACTGTCTTCAGGACGAGCAAAACGACAAAATAGGATGCCACAAGCACAAAATGGACCGGATTAGCCAGAAAGGCATAACCCAGTCACTGACAAACAAGATTATTAGCAGTTATAATGTGCTAGCCTTACATCAAACCCTACGGAAATTGCCATTATGACTGCATGCAAATTGTGGTACTGAAAACAAGTGTTTTTGCAGAGCCATCTCATTCACAAACCTGCAGGTTTTCCATTTTAGTCACACAGTTGTCGGTGGCGGCCACTTGGCTTTCTTGTAAAGCAGCTAAGGACTGCTGATGAACTGAGGCTGTGTAAAGTGAAAAATTCAATTTCCCTAAACCTCTAAATTACTCACCTCACCCAGCACAGTACCATGCTACCAAAATTATGATTGAAACAAATCAACTAACAAGGACAGCTATAGACAACTGAAGAAAGACATTATACTTAAACACATTGCTTCTGGTACACGCACACACAAAACGGCTAGATGTGAATACTAAATGACTGACATGAAACGATGGCCCCTAAATTCATTGAGAGAATTTCATAAATCTGTAGTAACGTCTTGTAGTCCATGAATTGGGGAAGATAATAAAACGAATCAGAAAGGAATCAAAGAGGCTGGGCAAGACCTACACACTAACATTTTGCATGTAGCTGTCCTGAGAAATGGACTTGGGAATTTCCCTGTTGAGCTAAAAATAGTCTAAAGGGATGATCATGTGTTTGCTATGTCTAACTTCCACAGGAGCAGCAGCAGTGTTCTCTGTAAAAGAAAAGTCAAATCACTTTATCCCATCAAAGGCAACTAGTTTGATTGGTAACAAGCTCACGTGATGGAAATCCCAATTTTAAGAAAAATGACCCTGAGGCAGGCTATGTGCCACTTAATACCCACCATCTGACCGTAGTGGTTTTATTCATCCCATATACAAAGGAAAACACCCCATCTACCATCCAGGAGAGTTATGATTACTCCAGAGCAAACATTCTACAATCAATATTTTAAGAAAACAGAAGTTGCCACATCAACCTTAGCAAGTACCTACCAAGTTTTGACAGCAAACTTTGCATTTCACGATTCCACAAGCGAACGGCATTCTTTGTGCAGGCTGGTGGCTCTAGAGTGCTGGTGAGCAAACAACATAAACAGTGCAAAACAGAAAGAGCTTTCATCAGAACAACAAAGTCAAGTTTGACACAGCAGAAAAGGAAGTTAAGAAGAACAAGAATGAAGAACGATCAATTTTACAGTAAGAAAATCCCATGCAAACAGACAAAATATTAAAGAAGAATGTCATTACATACCCCAAGGAATGAAGGTGTTTTGAGGCATTCAGGATGATTTCTTCCTGTTCTTTCTGGAGACTGACCATGACTTTGCTGACTTCCTCTGGCTGGGTGACTTCACTGCTCTTCATAAAGTCCCTAGTAGACAAACAGCGCATTCACTTGGCCTAGGCTCTTCAACACATGTATGTACAGCTTATGGCTACCAAATCTGACTTCTTACCAAACCATCATTTTACCCAACATTTATTCACGGTTTTCGAAAAAATATTTCTTCTAGGTCACTAAATGAGCCCAAAAAAATTATTTTTCTACTGTAAACCAAGAAACTTTCACATGCAACCAATTTTCGTTTATCACCCCTTTCAATGTTTTCATAGAGAAAAATTGTTGTATTTTCAACATCGGCTGTAGAGGGTTTTCGTAAATTCTGTATGCAGCGTGTAGCTTGAGCACTAGAGCATGAAGCATGCAGAGACTTTTGCAAGAATCCCGACCGATGTACGTAGCTACATGACTCAGGTGTTGACACTTTCAGGTTTGTCACTCCTGTGGAGAAATCCGTAGCTTAAGGATATTTTATGAACACCTATGGAAATGCTGTCAAATCCTACAGAAATAGCCCTTTTAGTCTCTCTTTCAAAAAACAATAGAACCAGCAGGGTTTGCACATAGGCCATGAAGATCTGGAAAAAGTCTTTAAAACATGACGTTTAAGCTTGAAGTATTAAAATTAAGTCTTATATTTCCGTCTAATGTGCCCGACAACCACCAGTTCTACAAGTGACCGATGCCTGCCAGACAGCAGATTCATCAGTGGCAATGCTTTTGCAGATGCATGCCCAGCTGCCTGGGCTGGCTGAATATCACATGCTCGTCCAGCTGCGAAAAGACGGACTAATACTACTAATCGGCTGATTTAAATTTCTTCAAACCTACTCAAAATCACCATCTAGCACAAAGATGGCACATGAATTTCAGGAAAGAGACATGCATGTGAGTTCTCAGTGGTTCCACCACTTGTCTTTTTGGCTGTTCATTGATTCTAACTTTGCATGTCACATATTGATATCGCAGCCATCTTTCATGTTAACATTTCCTGTAGTTTGCAACACTATCATTACCTGGGTACGAGCATGTCACCTGAACGGTTCAGGCAATATGAAACCATAACTCAGCACCTCCTGAGGCATGCCTTCTACACAATTCGTGCCAGTACCATCACCAGTCAAACTAGGCATGACTCATTGTTTAAACAGGTATGACTCGTGTTGACTTGGTTGTACAAAGCTCAGACAAGCATTTTCCCATCTAAGTGCACCATGTGATGCCAATGTTTCACCATGACAACATTACAGTGTAATCGTGAATCATGAAGCATCTACACAACATATTGGCTTAACCTCATTTCTACACACAAATGGTTCACGCATGAATTGTTGAGAACTGAATCTTTTACGACTTGTTACCCTCTCTAATTAACATGGAACATAAATTCCTTTTGGTATTCTAGTCCTGCCAGAACACACACAGATGCTAACATATGTATATGTGCACCCACATTACTTGTGCTTATGACCCATGACATTGACACACGTATGATGTCACCACTACATCTTACTAGGCTGTATTGTGATCACTCCTCTGATCTACATAGACTAGGCCGTATCGTGATCACTCCTGTGATCTATATAGACTAGGCCATATTGTGCTCCCTCCTGTGATCTACATAGACAAGGCTGTATCGTGATCACTCCTCTGATCTACATAGACTAGGCCGTATTGTGATCACTCCTGTAATCTACATAGACTAGGTCGTATTGTGATCCCTCCTGTGATCTACATAGACTAGGCTGAATCGTGATCACTCCTCTGATCTACATAGACTAGGCCGTATTGTGATCACTCCTGTGATCTACATAGACTAGGTTGTATTGTGATCCCTCCTGTGATCTACATAGACTAGGCTGAATCGTGATCATTCCTGTGATCTACATAGACTAGGCCGTATCATGATCACTCCTGTGATCTACGTAGACTAGGCTGTATTGTGATCACTCCTGTGATTGAGATGGGCCAGATATACCCTGGACAACTAACTCGGCTAACACGCATTGCCTTACACTTTTAGTCACCAATCACAAAAAAAGGTAGTCACCAATTGACACCATGGTGACCTGTTTTCTGAACACCTCATTCACTACACTTTGCTAACAAATGCTACAAGCAAATGAACCACTAAACCCTAGCTTCAATACTAGTCCCTTTATTTAGATTGACATTAACACTCACAAGCAGATACATACATGTACATACGAACACACACACCACACACACACACACACACACACACACACACACACACACACACACACACACATACAGAACATGGTAGATTAACAAACATTGATTGATTTATGGAGCACCTACTGAAAGTCTGCAAAAATGCGATCACAGTGAAGTGTTTTCCAACGTACTTCCAGTTTGGAATAAACAGCATGGTGTGCAAGCTCTTTCTCAATACATTCTGAAAATACAGTCATACAAACCAACAAAAGATTATTGAAACTGAAAGCATGCAACCTTACAATCTCTCATTCAATTTGTAGTTGAACAGGAAATGCAGAATCAACTCTCATACAGTAAACTGTCAGGTGATCCTTGTGAACCTCTTTCATTTTAGCATCCCAATGACATGTTACTAGTTGTAAGACAGGAACGGTGTTCTGATCAGCACTGCTTTTCTTGCTCCCCACTTAACCATTAACATGTACAAAGAGTGAAGATTCCCTCTTGAGCTAACATCCCCAGACAGCTTTACTAAAGATGTCACTTGTGAAAGGGCACACAAACAGCATCTGATCTTACCAAGATGAAGACGACCACACAGCGTTGTCAAAGTGTGATGGTTGTTCTGCATCGCTTCATTAATTGTCTGCAAAATGTTTCAATAACATAATGTGAAAAATCTGGACAGAAAAAATGCCCCATCATGTATTCCAATCTGCCTGATAGCTGACAAGTATTTCTTAGATCAATCCAACTGTTTTGCAACCAGCTTTCTGATGCCAAGTTGTGAATTGTGGGTGAAGAAGTGTGAAGAAACTGCATTATCTTGCAACAAACATGAAGGCAAGAGGGGGATATGAACTTATTGTAAACAGTAAATCCACAACCTTCATAGCGCAAACATTTGAAAACAGAGGTAGACTGAGAAAGAGAAAAAGTGATAGAAAGGCAGAGAGAGAGAGAGAGAAAGAGAAAAAGAGATAGAAAGACAGAAAAAGGAAGAGAGAAAGAAAGAGAAGACAGGGAGAGTTGACAATGAGAAAGAGCAGAAGGAGAGAGAGAAATGAAGAGATAGAAGAGATAAAGAAGCTGTTGGAGAAAAGAAAACATGACACAAACAAGCAAAGAGAGAGAGTCACAGTTGGCAATGTGTGTAGAGTCATGGTGAGTAATGAGTGTAGAGTCACAGTGAGTAATGACTGTAGAGTCACAGTGAGTAATGACTGTAGAGTCACAGTGAG
>JAOWAW010135301.1:0-11238 GCA_028565695.1 Nicola tetela
TGTGTATATACTACTCTCGTACTATTTAGTATATGTACGTGTGTATATACTACTCTAATACTATGTAGTATATGTACATGTGTATAAACATGATGTACAAGACAAAATGCAAGAGGAAGGGAAATTAGCATAGAGTTCTGAGAGCAAGATGGCGATTACAATGGTCAAATTTGGAACAGGCAGCCAAGTGTCCTGTTATTTTAGCAGAGCACTATCTTACCAAGCTTTTTTTGCGATTTGTTCATGAAAGTCACGTGCACCAAGGAGTGGAAGGATGCATGGCCTTTATTCATCGCAAATTTGTCGTTTTGCGTTGCTGGTGGTTGCTTAGAAGCATTAAGACAAGTTGCACTGTCTGTTGACATTTTGATGCCAGTGCTGCTTCTGAAGTGACACCTCCGCTACCTGCAGATCATGTGATCTATCAAAGACCCTTTGCGTCAATTGGAGTTGATCACGCTGGACCTTTGCTAGGAAGGTCGAAAGATCAAACCAAGTCTAAAGCATGGATATTATTGTTTGTCTGCACTACCATTCAAGCCGTTCATCTTGAGCTGGTACCTAGCACATCAGCAGCAGATTTTCTGCTTGCTTATCAAAGATTTGTTGCAATGTTTGGCTCACCTTCACCGATTCAATCAGACAATGGTGTGGGATTCGTCTCTGCCACTGCTTGTTTTAAGGCTGAGTGGCAATTCAACCCACCAGCCAGTCCATGGTATGGTGGATTTTTTGAGCGCTTAGTGGGACTCATAAAATCACCGTTGAAGCAGGTGTTAGGAAGAGCATTACTAACTTGGGATGAGATGCGTACGCTTTTAGCAGAAGTTGAGCATCTGGTTAATGACCAACCACTAACATATGTTGGAGATTCAGATGACTTCGTACCGCTTACCCCAAATGTTCTGTTAGGTCACTTATGTGATGATCTAGGTGATGAATGCTCAGATATTCCTCTGAATCATGAACAGGCCTACCTAAGACAAGGTTCTGTCAAAACTGCAGGAACATGTTGCTCAAAGGTGGAAATTGGAGTATTTACTGGGCTTGCAGAGTTTTGGCCAAGAAAAATCTCATAAGTCTTTGTTCAAAGGTGATGTTGTCTTAGTGATGGACAATAAGAAGAAACGCTTTCTTTGGAAAATGGCAAGAGTTGTGCATTTGTTCAAAGGGCGTGACGACAGAACAAGAGTAGCTACATTGTCTGTTCGTTGTAAGGAGTTTCTGCGTCCAGTTCAGCAGTTGGTCCCTCTCAAGGCTTCATTTTCTCATGTGCCTTCAGGGGAAACTTCTCCCAACAACTTGGACTCTAAGAGCAAGTCTCAGCCCCTAACATGCACATGGACAAGAAAGATCATTCGCCCATGTCGATATGGTTTCAATTAATTGTTTTCTTCTTTTTTTTTGTACATAGGACTAGGGTGAGGAGAATGTTACAGAATGACTTGATTCTAGACTAGTCCTACAATTTGATCTTTTTCACCTGATTTTCATTTTGCACTTTTCTAGTATTTTCCGCCTGACTTTTCTTTTCTGTTGAAGGGTATATTTCGCTGTGCAGCCTGTTAAAAGTTTGTCTTTTCTCCTTTCCTCTGAGCCTTGTCTTGGTTGCACCGTTGAGCTTGGGTTTATCTGAAACGAATTAAGGTGCAGGAAGGGATTGGTATATCAAACAAACTGTGCCCAGGTTTGGGTAGTAATGGGCTAAAATGCTGATGGTACAATAACACCACCACTGGTCTGCTCTGGAAATCTTCCTGTTTGGCCAGACACTTGACAGTAATGCTGGTGCCTCTGGCCTTCCCAGCAAATGCAGCTTGGAGCTCCTCAAGTCTATGATGCTCCCCTGCAACCCACTTTGCCACAGGGTCTGTTGCATCTTCAGCCTTAAGAAATGACAAGAAGCAATACAGTAGATGCCTCAGGATAAGACTGAGGGCAAACAGGTGATATTGGTTGCCCCATGCAGCTGGTGTGACAGCCTTCTCAACCTGAGGAGTAACAAAATTAATGCCTCATCAGCTGACACAAATAAGGTAGGAGGGCATTAATTGTAATTTTGCTGCACCAAGGGAATGAATCATGTCAATTTACAATTGTGTAATTTATGGAAAAAAAATATTTAATAATGCCAATAATGAAAGTATTTAATAAATTTTATTGCAAATACCCTGACTTACATTTACTTCAACTGTGCCTTCCCCTGATGCAACTGCCTGTTCCTCTGCACCTAAATTCTTCAGGTGGCCCATGACCTCCATCAGAAGAAGTGCTACCATTGTTCCTAAGCAGGGAGTAAGATCTAAAGTACCACAAACTGCTACCGACACAGCATGGAATAGACACGAACCGTCTCCTGGCACAGTAACTGGTATCACAAGACCGAGAAGTGCTGGATGGAATTGTTGACATGCATTACTGGCCATTGGATGACAGGTTGACAGTGGTGAAGAGCCACATAGAATGTGGTAAATACCAGCACTTATTAGATGTAAATTTGGAGGTGGTGTTGCAAGAGCATCTTGTAATCTGGCTATCCCTCCTTCACAATAAATGCCCCTGAAGTATGCTAAGTTCAACTCCCCGATGGTCATCAATGCTGAGTAGAGTACATCACTCTGTTGCAGGAGACAAAAGGCTAAAATATATTGTGTCAAGTTGAAACAGCCATACCTCTCACTGCTAGAAAGGGTGAACTTCAAAGCGGATAGAATACACTAAACAACGGAGGACTAATTCAGTTCTTAAGCAAAGGAGCTTCGATCATGTCAATATGCAAATGCTTACACTGCTGACGAAAGTAAGAGAATTGTCCTTTCCACCCTTTAACTTTGTTACAGCTACTGAAAGCTCATCCAACAACTGAGTAGTTTCCTCCTTTATGCATCTCCTGATAAAAGAAACATCAAGCACCTTGTGATCTATTTTTTTGAAATGTGCCAACACAATTTCATATGGCACCATTAGCCTATCAAAGGCTCAACATTTGACAACAACTGAATCAGTTACATAAGCAGATGTTCTTACCAGAGAATCTTCTTTGCACCCAGTGTCTTCCTGATAACATGAAAGCTGCAAACTTGTGTTGAAGATTTTTGGCCTGCTCTGAAGTTTTCCTTAATTACAAATTCTCCAGTTGGCAGATTAAGTGTTCTTGCAACTGGAAGATGACTAAAGCAAATTTGTGGCTGTCTGCAGGAGAGCATTGGTCTGCGGTAATACTGATATATTGCTCAGTCCAGAAAAGTCATAGGACTTCAGCAAATCCACTCAAATTAGCTGCAGTGACAAATCGATTACTACTCACTACAATTGGTAGTATGCTAACGCTAGCAATCTAGTATTGCTGTACACTTACAAACTCCCCAGTGCATATATATGGTCAGCCGATAATCTGCTGGCGTGCACATTCTCACATGCAAGAGTAATCACGGTGGAAGTCACATGGGGTGTTCCTCGGTGAGTGTACCCTTTTGCCATGTTAAAATTAATAAATTTTGATCATCAAATGCATCCAAAAGGAATAAAACAATTTCTCCCAAAAGTTTAAGCATAATTGGGGTGAACTTTATAGATCTCTGCCCATTTTTCAAAGCTCAAAATTTTGCAATGCAAACATTAAACGTTCCATCTTCTCAGTATACATGCAAAGCGTTCAAACCGTTCATGTGAAACACAGATCGCTCCCAGCTGTTTCCTGTTTTGCCTGTCACGCTGGCCGGAACCGGAAACTAAGTGTAGATATACCGCCGTTTTGCTCCTATATTGCACCTGTGAATGTTTATTCACTGACATCACACCAGACGCTATAAACTAACATTACTCCAGTAGCAGCATAGCTAACTTTGATGCAGTAAAAGGTCCATGTGCAGGCATGGGATGCCTGGCCAAGTCTTCAAAAAAAATGCAAGTGGTGCCATGGACGCAGTTGCGGGATCAGCATGGATCATGGAAGTTGTGGCTGTTGAAGAGGAGGTGAGACATCTTGTCAAAGTTCTCGACTACACTCACTGGCAGGTTAGTGAGGAATTTAAAGGCTGATTTCCCTAGTTGTGTGGTCTCTCCTGCCGGTCTGTCACCCACTACTGCAAGCAGCATAATATTCATAAAACTTGGCAACTATGTAATGATAACCTAGATGGTCTAGTTGCAAATGCCATTTGACGAACTGGGACAGCCTATGGGCAGATGATGAAAGGATTACTCAATGCGTGGAGTATAAATTGAGAGCCAGCGAACAAAGGATTGCCCGATCAATGCGATGTGTAGTGCCTGCAGACTTTGCCGTGCAATAGGTTAAAATGGGTCATCACCTGAATCCCCTTCCCTACCAGGCTGATTACCATGGTGACAAGCTCCATGTTGACCAAAATAAGAAACTGGCAATGTACAGGTTAACGCACGTCACTGTCGATGGCTACAGTGGTAGGATTGCATGTCACTTCAGCCATCATGCCAGAAAAGAACACCATTGTGATATATGACAACATTTCCACCACATCACAGTGCAGTTTGGCTTATGGGACCAATGGTGAGTCGATTATGGAAGAGAGTTTTATCTATGTCTTGCAATTCAGGAATCTTGCTGATTTGAGATACAACACAGAACGCTGTCCCGTCATTCAATCAATGTCAACAGAAAACTACAGGGTTGAAAGGATTTGGCCAGAAGTTAACACCAGTGTGAATTACCCGCTGAAACTTTGTCTAAATGAGATGGTTGATGCAGAGCTGCTAGATATGAGCAATGGATTGGACAAATTTGTAGCATTTGTTTTAACAACGGCTACTGCTGAGATTGGCATGAGTCAGTTTATCAGTGTATGGAATTCACACCAAGTGCCAGGAAGAGGTATCCCAGACCAATTGGCGCAGGAAAATGACCAAGTAGCAGTAATCATGCACAACCTGGTACCTACTGTTGTGGAGGCTGTTGCCTTCTATGAGGATACTGTCTGTGAGCACTTACACAGCCACGATGCTTTGGAGAGGGCCTCCCTCATGATACACCTGCGCTTCAGACTCAGAGAGATGCATTATGGCAGACACATACTCCAAGCTTTGAGGATATTTTTACAAATGTTCTTCATGACTAAGGGACATTGTTTAAAGATCAACCACTCACCTATGTAGATTTGACATAACAAATTGCAGATGATTATTTGTAAATCTGTTCCAAAAATTAAGAAGAGGAACATTAGCTTGATAATTATCAGGGTAAAGTTCTTCTTCTTCTTCTTCACATGTAGTAATGGAGGTTAAGCTCTCTTATTTACCAGCTGTCGTTCCCTTTTTGAAATAATCATTCAATTATGACATTCTGAGTCATTGGTAGATGTGTATCACAAGCTGCAAGTCACATGCAGAACAACACCAGATTGATTAAGTCATCAACCAAGAGAGCTTTAACTAATCACTGGTACCACACATTCAGCAAACATCAAATTAGAACAACAGAAAAAGGCAATGTACAATATACAGAGGATATGAATGAAAATGCTGAATCACTGAGTGTTGTGTTGCAAAGTAATGACAAAGCTGTATATGTGCTAGTGCTCTGAGAAAATGCTCATACAGGTGGTGACTTGATATCAGTTGAACTAATTCATGTGCAGAAGGCAATTACAGTAACCTACTATCATTACTGGAAAGCGGCCGGTCAGCTTTGGTTCTTTAACACAACATTGCGTCAGTATAGAGGGCTACAACTCAGTCTCTGGAACTCAACTCGTGCAGACAACTTTCTTGCACAATCAAGAAAATCACACAATCCTGTGACAGTCATGTGCTCTTGGTGGGGTTCTGTGGTGCATATCACACACCTGTCTTTCTGTTCCTGGTTCCACGTCACAAGGCAGGCTGTACAGGCGCACGTCCAGCAGCACAGCATCACACTGCACACACTGTTCATGGGAGCTTGGTAGACTGGACACTGGGGGTAGTTGAGCTTCCTTTTTTCAGCTCCTGGCTTGGCTTGCCTGGGAGGTTGCAACAGTGTCCTCAATGCGTTCAACTTATCCATCACCATTCCGAATCCTTGGTTAAAAGCTGTCGCAACATCTTCAATAGCGGTTTTTACCTGCCAGATGTTATAGTCTATATTCCCCGACAGCTTTGGTCAATTTTTGCTGCATGACTGCCATCTCATCATCTCCGTACTTGATGGTGTCAAAAGCAGTAACGTTCGTTTTTGATTGTGAGGACGATTCAGGCGTTTTTATGAACGTAATTTTCAGTGAGTCTATCGTCTCGGAACTGTCTGATTCCGAATCAGATCCATCAGGACTTACCCAGCAGCTGCGAGTGGCCAAAGAGAGAGATTTTACTGGTCTGTACCTTGCCTTTTGTTTTAGGGGAAGGCAGCATGTTGGTATCCGCCTCGTCCACATTTAAGCTAGCACCCTGCTTCAGCTGTTGCATCTCCAGACGAACAGCCATAAGCTTCTGTTCCCTCGCTGACTTGAACAATTCCCTTGGCGTCACCTTTATATGGCAATTATAGTCCCAAAAGCCTTCTGCCAACACTGCGTTGTCAGTTAGTTCAACGCCCTGTGGGCTGATAACTGCCAAGTTGGGAATCTTGATGTCTGACATTTTTTGTTGAATTGCCCATGATATGTCAGCCATGGTTGTCTCCCCAGGTGCCACTTGCACCACAGCCTTGTCGATCTCATCCCCAACGTAGCCATGAGCAGTCATCAAAGCCAACAGGATAGTTTTGAAGAGCTGGCTGCTCTTTAAAACCGGTCTGGTGGAGCCCTTTGAGAACCTCGCCGATTTTGTTGTGTCTGACAATAGTCATTTTCCAAGGCTGCCGAAAGTCAAGTCACTGCTGAAATCGACAGCTCAGCCACAGGTATGGGACCCGTAGTTCCAACCCTCAGGTGCTAGAAGAAGGGCCGCTGCTTTGTCAACAATCACTCCACCAGCAGCCAGAGTAAGAATGACCAGCTTGAGAGCCTAAGACCTTGAAACCTTCTTGCACAGATTCCACTCCATGAACTTCGTAAACAATTTCCTCCAAGAGACCAGTGAAGCTTCCATTTTCCTTAGGAAAAACGGCATGCTGCTCAACTGTATCTGAGTAAATTACAGCCGATCACTCATGTGGAAAACTGCTCTAATGTGCTCAAGGAAGACATCACTCAAGCTCATTGCAATGAGTTATTCACCTCCTTGAAGCTTCACAGCCGTCTTAAACATGGCAACTTCTTTCTCTCTATCTTTGTCCTTCACCTGCCACAACTTCAATGACAATGGTCTAGCCTGAGTCATACAAGATCCTTGCTCAAGCCAGTCATATCCTCATGACATCATTGTGTAAACATTTCCAGGTGAGTCAAACAGTCAACATTTCTGGAGCTGGCCAGGCTAATCAGCATGCACGTACGTGCATAGGAAAGCCAAAGCAGTACTGGCTGAGAACACTTGTACACTGTTTGTTTACAGTGTCATGTATGATAGATGTAGATACTTGAACATTTACTATTACCTTGCAATGCTCATTGTTTGAAATGTGTGGTGGAATTCTATGAAGCTGTTGTCAATTATACTTAAAATTTCAGGAGAAATCATTTTGTTTAGTTTGATTTCTTTTGATATTTAAGTTAGAAATTAAAAAAAAAATAAAATGGCAAAAGGGTACACTCACCTTCCTCCCCTTAGACAGATTCAAGAGTTTCACTAGATACATGTAAACTTGAATGCCAGCTAAATATCCAGATACCTACCATCAGAAAAACGTTTTGCGGGCCAGCATTTATCCAAATATGCACATTTTCATCACGTTTTCTTTGACGTTCACGTAAGTCACATGCATATGGTTTTCTTTCACTGAACATGGACTGTGCATTTTCATTGTGAGCGAGCGAAGTGTCAACATCCTTTCACGAAATGAAGCAGTTGCAGTTTGGTGTCGCTTCTATATTGCTCTCGCCTGGCGTCATTCCGTTCCAAAGTTGACTGCTCAACTCCTGTGCGATCATGAATAGGCTGGTGGAATTTTTTTCCTTTCAGGCAGATTTTGTAGACATTGATTTCAGAGACTGCCAGCTTGTTGCCAAATGACAACAGCTCCACTTTTTTTGACCAATAAACTTCGGAGCTGATCAATCCACTAATGCACTAGAAATGAATGAAGCCTGAGATCCCTGATTAAAAAAAGACTTGCATTCTCATCAGTCCCTTTGCTCCAATCACCAATGCCACTGCAGTCATTGGGTAAGTGTATGAGACTACCTGCAGGACTGAAGAGTTGATGAGTGGAACTGAAAAGTTGGGAAGGGTGTTTTGTGTTGTTTGCACAGCTACTGATCCAGTCTGCTCTGCTCCTACATGGAGTAGTGTATGGTGCTTTCTCCCACACTCACCACAGTGAATGCAAGACCGACATTGACAAGCAGTGTGTTTTCCACCTAGACAGTTGTAACACAAATGATTCTCCAAAGCAAATGCCTTTTGCTCAGCTTTGTTCAGCTTCCTAAGATTGTCTTTGGCCTCCTGGACAGATAATGCCATACACTGGCCTGAGGTCATGCTGTTGTCCCCTTGGGTACCTTGCAGATCCCTGGGTTCAACTGCGTTTAACACAGTGCCCCATCCCCTCTTCTGGGTGGCAGATGTAAGCCTGCATGTGGATTCATGTGCAACAGTATAGAAGTTTGCTTCCATCTTCAGCCAATCTCTAAGCACATGGATAGAAGGCTCTTTGTGCCACTTGTGCATCCAGTGTTAGAACTGGCTCACAACTTGCTCTGGCAACTTCCGCAGTATGGTAGCATACAGGACTCCATCACCTAATTCAGCTTCGCACTTGGCTTCTGCCATATTAATTACTGCAACATTTAACAGGTTGGCTAAGTGCTCCAGTGCCTGTGAGTCACCTGATTTTACAGGCTGAAACTCCTCCAGCAGGGCTATTTGGCATGCTACTATCCTTCGCTCTCCACCAAGTTTGCATTCCAGTCGTTCCTTGGCAGCAGTATCATATGCAGCAGCTGAGTGTCCCAAATTTTCTATTACCTTGAGCACTTTGCCCGTGAGATACTGTCTCAGCTGCAACAGCTTATACTCCTTAGACATCAGAGCCTTGTCTACACATGACATAAAAGCAGCCTTCCAAGATGCATGATTGGCCCTGTCTTCTTTAAGGTTGGTGTTTCAACGGGTTACAATTGATGCCACAGATCCCTTCCAATGACTGCATGTTCTTCTTTTTGCTTCCTGTCCACCATCTGCACTGCCCACTAGCAATGGGTCATTATCCTGTGAAAATACCCCTATTAGAGAGTTGTTTGACTGGATACATGTTCCAATGATCTCCTTCTCGCTGCCTTCTTTCCTGCCTTCACTGGGTGATGAACTATGCCCACAAACACTGTCTACATGCGGCAAATCCTGGCAAGGGCTAATGAAGGAATCCTTACTAGCCTCTTGCTTGCAGACACTCAGTGGCGGCTTTGGCATCCCATAATGAGCATCTTCACTGGCACATCCACGTTTGACCACGGTAACACACTCTAACTTCTTCAAGGCTGCCTCCAAAGCTGCTATCACTCTCTCCACTTTGCACAAGCCAACATTGAGCTCCATGAGGTATACATCTGCACCCATTGCTTCTTTTTTGATGTCTTCATATTGATTTTGGGTAACCAGGTCAAGTATTTCATTATTGAAGGTCCGAAGCAAGGCCATTTTTTCCTTGAGAGTGCATACAAGCTCTTCCAGCTCTCCGTGTTTTTCTACTGACAATATTTCCATTCTATCCGGGTATTCTAACTTACCCATTACAATCTCCACTGCTCCAAGCATCTTAGTGCTTGAGGCACGGTGTCCTCCTTGGACTTTTCTCTTTTTTTTTGTGAGGGTGTCCATTGCCACCGGAATCCCCCAATAGTTCTGCAGTGTCCTGGCAGGGTTGCCAAACCGTGGATTCCTAAATTAAGCCATGGACAGAGCCCCTATTTGTATCAGCATCACCCGCCTCAATATCCAACCTTAGAGACTCAAGAGAAGAAAAAGGAATGTTATGAAGACAATGAACAAGGAACTGGGGCCACTCTGAGAGCATTAACCCAAAAGACCATATCACAAAAGGAGTCTTGTTAAATGTATAAATGGCGGCGAGTCCGGTCGCATGCATGTCAGTCCAGTCATGTGACTCCACCATGGTTACCGAGTATACTCACGATGGAACGTAGCCTACGCACAGTCACTTATGGAAAAAGCAACTTCCGGAGTCAGACCTTATGTGTACAAGTTCTCTGTGGTGTCACTTTCTCTCTCTTTCCTTTCCATCTTGAAGATGGAAAAGCACAGCAACATTATTTGTCCCAAATGTCAGAAAACATTTGTTACCAGATCTGGTCTAGCTTACCATCAACAATCTATGGGATGCTCGACAGCAGCTCCACGGAAAGAACCAGAAAAGCATTTCTCTTGTGTTGAGCCTGACTGCTCCAGATGGTATTCATTAAAAAAGGCCCTCTTGAAGCACGTATGAGAAAACCATCAAAAAACTCTCCAGCAGGAGCCTGGAGAATTTGTTTGCTTTGTGGAAGGTTGCACAACAAAGCCTGCTTACAGACATGCTGCTGATCTGGTGCAGCATTGTGAGAATGAGCACCCTCAGTTACTGAGTAAGTTGCATAATTATGTACTAATATGTATGTATTACATACATGTTTGTAAATACATGTACATGTAAATACAGCTAATAGTATGTATAATGTATGTATATACTTTGAAGTAGATGTATGTGTTTCACATTATTTGGTGTTGCGGTTTTGTGATTTTTATTTATGGACTTCTTCATTCATATTTATCATTATTTGTCTGCTTAGTTTTCATTTTCTGTCATTGAGGTAATAGTCAAAATTAGCATTTGGGTGTGGCTTTACACCAGTAATTTACAGTATGCTCGCAGGTACAGTGTACAGTAATTTACAGTATACTCGCACATGTACATGCGCATTTGCTGTAATTGCTAAGTCTACAATATAATTGTAGTGCAAACCCATGGTAAGTGCAAAGTGTGTTCTAACTGAAATTATTCTGAAAAGCCTATGTCAAGTCAATTGAAATGGATGCTTTCTTTTTTGTCTGTTTCTATTGACTTAGCAACACTCAAAGAAGCAGAGAAAGTGGATGGTGGCATTAAGGATCTTCTTCTTCTTCTTCTTCTTCTTCTTCTTCTTCTTCTTCTTCTTCTTCTTCTTCTTCTTTGTCTTCTTCTTCTTC
>JAOWAW010135312.1:0-11238 GCA_028565695.1 Nicola tetela
CCCTCCCCCCCCCCCCCCCTTTTGAGCATACTGCCATGGTGACTTCTGCTGTTTGCTTACAGGATCATCATGAACCCATCGAGCATCCTCACCATCAGCCTCACCCGTTGGCCTCAGCCGTCTTCTTCATGTCATTCTCATTTGTTGGCCTACTTGCAATCTACTACTGGTTTAAGGCAACACATGCTCATCCTTTCCACTTCTCGAAGCTTTTTGCACCAGCGAAGAAATCCCGGCACATGGTGTGAAAGGCTTGCTTGTGAGGCACAATGATTTCGTATGTGTGTGAATGTGTGCACATGCATATGTTCGTGTGCATGTGTGTATATGCATGTGTGGTTGCGAGTCTCGAGTATTAAGTTGAACAGGAATGTACCTGCAAAATGACTCATCACACACATGCACGCATGCACGCACACACATTGTTTATGAGCCACAGTGACATCTTATATGCTGTGTAACGCTTTGTTTTATGTTTGATGGTCCAGTGAACGCTCCGTTATCTTCACTGTGCCGCACAGTGCAGCTCTGCTCTCCTTCTGGGGAGGGATGCGGAAATACGAAGATTTCTGAAAGGCAGAATTCCTTGCAAGCTGTAAGAGACTGAACATCACTTGAAGCTGCCTTTCAACAGACAGTTCTCATATTTTTCAAAGGCAGAAATAGAGGGTTATTTTGTCTAACCTGGATTTGTTTTCCCTTGACTATTTGAAATTCATGAATCACATGCATAATGTAATTATTTTGTGGGTTGGCGCATTTTTGCGCAACTTGCTTTGTTAGTGGTCTTAATAAGATCTATAACCATTCAGAATTGAGTGGCATTTCTTTGCATCAATGGTTATGATGTGGTGTGGAGTTGTGTTAAGTTGTGGGCATGGTCCATCCTTGAGATTAGGGTACTAGTCTTCTTGGCAACCTTGCATCACGCAAACTGTCCCGGTGTGGGTGAAGCCTGAGTCAAAGCCAAGTCAAGTTGTATGATGTGACTGTAGGTTTTGCTAACAAAAGAATCTTCTGGTGCTTAAACTAGCTCTTTGGGACAGATGTCAGGCCTATCCCTGTAATCCACAAACATGTTCTCTCCTTTATAATATATACTAAAATTAATGTAGATATGAAGGAACTCTACTCATGCATTGGCCATAGGCCAGTAGCAGGAGTTGCTGGGCATGACCATGCCAGCACTATGGACAATATATGCATGACTGTGTGAATTTGAAAGGTAAAGAGAATGGTATGCAAATACCAGGTGATTCAATGTTTTGACTCTGGAAGGTGCAGGCATGAGTCCCAGTAAATTCAGGTTAGGATCCACATACAGTCGCATGACCACACACACAACCTAATCCCTAACCTCTAACAATAACTATAATCCTATAATACTAATTATAATGAGTGGTCACACGACTGTACATGGATCCTAACCCGAATTTACCAATTTTCGTGCAATCATCGACAAGGGCAAATCTTTCCAGCCAGTATTTCTATGGTTAGAAGCTGTCATGATAAGGCCCAACCAACCTAATGACTTACTGAGTCAACGAGCTGTAGACTGGCAACTCACTAAGTCCACTTCCTTACTCGTCCGTATTAAATGGTAATTATAATGGGTAGTCTATGCGGTATGCTGGACTGTCCATTTAGTTAGGAGGCCCAGGAGGACTACCCGTTGCTTGGGCAACAGAAAAATGGCGTCAGATCTGAGCCGCTTACGGATCGTGTCTTGGCCAGCTCCGAAGTTTCGAACCAGCGCAGGCCATAGTAAGTTGGCAGCCCACTTCGATCTGTGGGTGAGCATCCTTCTTCACTTCAAACGACAGAGATGCCCTGTTGTTTATTTGCTTCGCCTGGCAGATTCTGGAAGAGAAAAAGTAGATCGCTATATAGACCGGGAGTTACCTTGGCGACGCGTGAGCGTCTCCGGTCTAGGCTTTGGTACAGCCTAGTATCACCTTTGAGCAGGGACGGCGATAGCACGCTGTTGTAGCTTCTCACCATTTTTAACACAGCTCAATGATTATATCGAGCTCTCTGCTCGCTTGTGCGCGTCGTGTGAGTATCACTGTAGTGTGTTCGCTGTTAAAATTTCACCGCGACAGCCAGCTCTATTTTGTTGTTAAAGCAGGCATTCCATATCCCACCTGTGCGCTTCGCTGCATCGGTAAGCATTCATTACCAGTTGAATGTCACTGCTGTTTGATTTTGTTTGCGTTGTGAGTACTGTGATGTATTTACTAATACCTCAATAAACTGTAACGCTCGAGAGGCAGAAAAAAAACACTGCTCTAGGTGAGAAGAAATCTGAAACAGCCAGACAGAGGCCAGTAATTAAGGTGACAGACATCATTGCACAGATGCATCATACAGACTGAAAAACAGGTAGGCACGCATACATACAGACGGACAGGTAGTCTGGGTGGTTTGCAAGCAAGCTGGTAGACATGCAGACAGACATTCATACGTAGAGGGGAGAGAGAGAGTGTGTGTGTGTGTGTGAGAGAGAGAGAGCGAGAGAAACAGACAGACAGACAGACAGACAGACAAAGAACTTTACAGCCGCTCTGGTCTGAGTGTTGTGATGCTGTGCCAACCACTGCAGCAACCACATAGTTGTGACAAGGTCATTAAATGCTGGCACAATTTGTTTGTCTGGCACGTGCAAGAAGCTGATCGATAACTGGCCTCAGAAATTGAAGTCTGGCTGAACCTGCAGATCCGCCTAGTAACTTGATGAAAAAATTGGGGTTTCCTCCAAGGAGATTCCAGGCAACGGGACAACCTAGCCAGTTATGCACCTGATGAGCATGGTAAAGCAAAGACCCAGAGTACAAGTATTTCTCAAATATAAGCCCGGGGCTTATATTTCTCCAGTGGACCGGAAAGCTGCACTTAGAGACTGAGGTAGTACAGTGAGACTTTGCTTAACCGCACACATTTGTCATGCATGAAAACATTCATAGGCAGGGGTACGGGATAAAGGAACAGCATACATCACAATATTTTCATGTCTATGGTATGTGGATACCAAGGGATCCAGATTAACGGGGGCTGGTTAAGCGGGATCTCATTGTATTGGAGACTGAGCCGTTATTTTTCCAACCTCGCAAACTGCAGAGTGTATATGTCCTGGTACGTACAGAATTACCAAAAAAATGCATCAACAAGCTGCACAGTGGTTGAATGACCTTCACTACAAGCACATTGCGTTTTTATTACAGACTGTGCTACTAGTTTTTTTTTCAATGAGCCATATACACATGCTTCTGTTAGAGACCTGCCGGCATCGCAGACTTGCTCTAATATATTAGGGAAGATGTGCTAAGTGTTAAGAATAAAAGCAACTGGACAAAAAAGCACTCACAGAATGCAACACAGTGTAATTAAATGACACTTACCATAAGCCACCTGTCTCAATACAAAGTTTAAAGACAAGGAAGGCCTCGGACAACTACACCTCTCGACTTAACATTGAGCTAGCTACCACCCGATTACGAAAATAGGAATGTGACAGCACACAGCCAAAGCCATTACCTCACGATCAGTACGTTTGGCAACACTGTGCCAAGTGAAAACGACAGACCTGAAAGAGAAGAGTACACATCATGATGCAAGGAGGCCTGACAAGACTAACCTACAGCCAATCGACAACATTGCGACCAACATCTCCTCACACACCCTAAGTGACCCAGAACTGTCCCTTAGAAAAAGGCCTAATGTTTTGCCCAACAACGTTGTCTCTGAACAAACTACAACTGACTGCAGGCCTTCATGCATTCTACCATCGTCTGTGTCTCGCTGACTACTTCGCGGAGAAAATGAGCATGCAGTAACAAGAAGTTTTCATGCTTAAAAACACCGATTTTCAACAAAAGTTCTTATGGCAGCCTCCTAAGGGAACAATCGCAGCTGAAGTGGAGACTTTAATAAATGTTTTCCTCGAAAGTTTTCGAAAGCAGCTTAACAAGAGCAACATAAAATACTGGAAACATGACCCACAACCTCACGGCAGAAGAACAAAAGGCCCTTCGTTCTCTGCAGCAGTGCACAGACATCATACATGTAGTTCGACCTGCAGACAAAGGTTCCACCGTCGTCATTCTAGATATGACTGCGTACAAAGTAGAAGCCCTTCGCCAGCTGGGCTTCAAAAAAATTCTACAAACACCTAGACCACGACCCAATACAAAAGAACGATGACAAAATTAGAGAAACCGTCTGCATCTTACACAGCAAAGGTGTCATCAACGACAAAACAGCTAACGATCTCGTGGAGACGAAAGTGAAGACACCACACTAGTTCTACACTTTGCCTAAAATACACAAGGACCCTTTCAACCCACTAGGACGACCGATTGTCAGCTTGATCCGAGTGCCAACAGAGTGAATAAGTGCCTTTGTTGACGTACTCCTAAAGCCTCTAGTCCAGTCCCTACCATCCTTCATCAAAGACTCAAAGGACTTTCTCCAACAATTGGAGTTTCTACCACCTCTCCCCAAACATGCACTACTCTTCACCATGGATTTAGTGGGACTCTGTAAAAATATCCTGTATGCGGATGGTTTAGAAGCCCGCAAAGTGATGCTGGACCGACGCCACACACTACAACCGCCTACCAAAGATGCCATTAAGTTGGCCAAATTGGTACTAAGTCTCAACACTTTCCAGTTCAAAGACCAGTATTACCTGTAAACACATAGCACAGCAATGGACACCAGGGTGGCACCCAGCTATGCCAATCTGTTCATGGGGCACCTGGAGGAATCCATCCTGTCGACAGCACCCAAGAACAAACTACCTTCATTTTATAAGCAGGTTCATCAACGACATCTTAGGGATGTGGATCCATGGTGAAGAACCTCCAATCCGATTCATCGGTCATGCCAATAGCTGTCACCTGGATATTCGGTTTACATACACATATGGAAAGGGAGTGAACTTCCTTGACATCACAGCAACCATCATTGGCCTGCGTCTCACCACTGACCTCTTCACAAGGCCAACCGACAAACTACACCAGTACCTTCTCCCCTCCAGCACCCTACCATATGGCCTCAGACAGCGCCTTCAAGGTACTGTCAGCAAAGACAGTAAACTCGAGAAACATCCCAAGGAACTGACTGTGTTTCTTGTTGACCAGGGATACTATTCATCGCTCATTAAAAAACAGCTCAACAGGGTACGACTAAAGTCACACGAAGATCTACTATTCAACTCTTGGAAGCCAACGGCGACAGCTGATGGACTTAGAGTGCCCCTTGTTTGTTCTTGGAGCTCTCACCTACCACTCCCAAACACCATCCTCAACAAGGCTTTGCCAAACCTCCCAGTCAGGAACTGCCTGAAGAAGATTTTCAAACAGCCACTCGTTTCATACAGATGCCCACGTAATCTGCGTGACATTTTGGTGCATGTAAAACTGGCAAAGACAACGCCCACACAGCCAAGCTTGAGCGACATCCACCCATGTAGGTTGAAAAGGTGCAAAACATGCGCTTTAATTGCCAACCGGCAAAAAATAAAACTGCAGCCAACAGAAACCTACGCCATCCAGGGCCGCTTCATCTGCCAGTTGACAAATGTGGTCTACTTGCTAGGGTGCATTGCATACGACGCTGTTTACGATGGTAAAACGGGCTGCACTCTTCGCGACTGGATCACGCAGCACCGTTGTATGATCAGTCATGGGTCAGACATACCTGTTGCAGAACACTTCAGTGCCAAGGGACACTGCACAACTGTGTCTGTTCTGTAGTCTACCCCTATGACACTCTATGAAGACGATTAATAGAATGATCGTGGATAGAACGACTGAAGGTAGCGCCAAAGGTGACAGCCATCAACCGGAATGACGGCATTGACACACTTACGATCTGAGTAGCGAAGTCATTAAGCCTGAGTCATGACCCACATAAATCTTCACCCTCTCTAAAATCGTCACACCTAGAACCTGACTTTCCCGCAGCACTACGAGCCGCTTTCTTCGCCCTTGCCAAAAATCCTCGTAGCTTGCCAACACACAACTCTACAATACTACTTATTAAGTTATTTCAATACCTCCAACCTCTCAGCTCATTCCTCTCTCCTTTCCTGGAGTAGTCCAAAGAGCAAAACGTCGATCCTTTCTGTTCTATTGGAACCCATCTGTCCTTCTCCTTCCTTTTCTCTTTCTTTTCTTTCAATTCAATAAACATTATTTTGGAATGTTTTATAATCAGCCTCTCAACTGTTTTGGTGGTAACACTAGATGTCTAAATCAATACAAAGTTGAAATAGTGCTAATTCAGTTGAATTAGTTATACACATAATAGCCCTGTAGCTAACACAATGTTGATACCAGCCCTATAACTCACACTGTGTTGATACCACCCCTTGGTTAACATTATGTTGAGAACATCCCTATAGCTAACACTGTGTTGATACCAACCCTATGGCTAACACTAAGAGGATAATAGCCCTATAACTAGCACTGTGTTGATAACAGCCCTATACAGTCAAACCTGGGAATTACAGACTTTCAGGGTACTGAGGCTAAATATCTGCATTTTAGAGGTGTCCATTTTTCTCAGGTGCACTTGTGGAAAGTCACTGACACAGTACAGTTTCTGGCATGCTACACAGTACACATTTGCTACATCATGCAACATCGCACAGTTTGGCTACATTAACATCCTGGCCTTGCGCCTGGCCTGGCCAGTCACCGTACAATTCTGTCATACACACGGTACGGAAGTGCAAGTTCAAACTACAGTGTGTCCACATTTGTCAGGTTCAAATCAGCATAAAACAGTACCTTGGGCGCTCACAATGTGTCTGCATTTTGTAATTCACAGATGACTGCATTTCCAAGTGCCCACACACATCAAAATACACACAAAACCGAAGGGTCTGTGACAAGCTGTCTGCATTTTAGAGGTGTCTGCAAGGACAAGTTTGACTGTAGCTAATGCTGTGTTGATAGCAGCCATAGGTGACACTATGGTGATAGAAACCCAATATGTTTTATGTTTTGGGTGTAAAGATGGGACATGTGCGGAGTTTAAGAGACTGTTGCATTCCAAGCAGCATGTTAACGCTACGTCACAGCCTATGTTCACAGCATTCTGTCGTCTTTTGCTGCACAACTCCTATAATGTATTGCTGTAGCATGACTGTCATCTTATTGTGTACCATAGGCAAGTATTCCACATATACTAGCATTGAGAAATGATGATATGCAGCCCTGCAGTCAACCTCTAGAGGTGCCTTGTAGTATCTGTATGTCTGTCCAGTAGACTGCCAGTGTACCCGAAATTGTTGGGCTCTTCCTTTGAAGTGCTTTTTTTGCACTCTGTGTGAGACCTGTGTCTATGCAAGCTGAAGACAATATAGTTTTAATGCTGTCTTTGCTGATCGGCAATTTCCATTGGTTTGTGAGCTTATTAGATCTTTTTGTGTTGTGCAAAACTTGTTTGGCTGTGTGTTTTAAGCTAGCACCTAGATACAACATTCACGAAGTTGAAACTAAATGGCAGCAGCGTTGGACAGCAGAATCGCCGAAGGTGCAGAGTGCACCGGTGAGGTTTCATTTTCTTTCTGTTGGAAGAAAACTGAACTCAGACAAGTAAAGACTATTCACCATGACTGTCCTCTGGTAGGACTGTCGTTAGAAAAAATGTAGTGGGTCTTTGTAGTCCTACTTGTATGGCTGCTGTTTAGCTACTTCATGGGTGCCAAAAGAAACGGAAAGATGTCTTCACCTAAGCAGTCTTATCCTTAGCTTTCTTTATTAGCCAAGTTTCTCGTTTGTTGCATTTTCTGTAGTTTGTTGCCTTTTATTTTTCTGTAATTTAGGCAAATGGTCAACCGTCTGGAACTGCAAACAAGATGTATGTGTTGTCAATGTTCCCATATCCATCTGGTCGACTTCACATGGGCCATGTCCGTGTGTATGCAATCAGCGAGCTTCTTGCCACGTTAAACAGAATGAAGGGAAAGGAGGTTAGATCAATTTTGTCGTGTCTGCGTTTGCTGTTAAGTCATGAAACCACGCTGTGGGCATTCAAAACAAGATCTTCTGGCAAGCTACATGAGGATAGAGATGAAAGATTGTGCTCTCACAGAGCTCATCTTTTCACAAGAACCATCACCTTTAATTTCACCCAACTCATTAATTTCTGTGTATCTATGCATTCATTGCAAGTGTGTGTGTGTGTAACATTAACAGTGTGACTGTGCTCTGTGTAACATTTGTGTGGTGTATTGAGAAATGGTATTTTCACAGCACTGCACTCCTTCAAAGCAATTTTTGTTGTTCCATATTAGACCAATTCTGTGCTGCTCTAGTATCACAAGTTGTGTCACTGAAATGTTCAACGAGTACAGGAGGGAAAAGATTGGTCTTGGTTCTATTTTTACTTGTGCCTAAATGGTCCTTTTCACCTGTTGTCCTTCAACCCAGACCCTTTAAGATCACCTGTGCTGACATGAATTTCGACTCTGTTGATGTGTATGTACTGAATAACATTGGTAGCAGTGTTCGGCTCTCAGTTTGGTGAATGACTGCCAAGAGCATGTTTGCGTGCATCAGTTTGAAGCAGATCGTAGCGGTCTTTGATGGTATTCATCATTACTCTGTAGGTTATTCACCCGATGGGCTGGGATGCGTTTGGGCTGCCAGCCGAAAATGCTGCCATTGACCGAAATATCCATCCAGCTGAATGGACAGACCGGTGGGTAATAGAGTTAGTTCATTGCCCCTGACCCTTTGCTTTTATCTACTCTCTGTTAATAAATCACGCCAAGCCTGAAAAGTTAATTAGGTAGAAACACCACTCACTCACTCTCTTTCTTTCCGCTCTCTCTCTCTTTCCCTGTCTTTCTCCCTTCCAGTTCCTCTTCTACTCTGAGAAGTGTGTTGGGGCACGCACACACTCCTGCCCACACGGTGCCATTTTCATTTCTTGGTCTGTGTTTATATTGAAATAAAGAAAAGATTCAGAAAGACCATCGAACCCAGGAGAATCATAAACAATTATTCGTTGGTCAAGTGGTTAAGATCATGATTTTCGTTTGGCAAGGCGCTTGGTTGCCACAGGTTTGAGCCCGCTGTACGTGTGCGCTCCCAGCTGGAGTAAACATGACAAAGTAATTGGAAATAGAAGATTGCCTTGACATTGAGATCAGGGTTGGATAGATTATTTCAAGGTCTTGTAGTGATAGGTCTACTGCTGTTGTTTCTCTGCAAGGTTTTACGTTCATTTGCTTGTTTGTTTATTTCACAGGAATATCGAACAGATGAGAGAGCAGCTGTTTCGACTTGGATTTCGTTTTGACTGGAATCGTGTGAGTGGTTTAGAAAATTTGAGCGGAATTGTCCAAGATGTTGGCAGTTTTACTGTTTGTTACTCTTGTGCATGCTTTTCAAAATTAAACATGACTGCTGTATAAAAGGGTGGTGTAGGCTTAGATAGTGGCGTATTGAAGTCAGCGGGAATGTACTTGTCTTTGATCCTTTCCCTACCAGCCAAGCAAATTGTGTTCCTATAAGAATGATTGCGTTGAGTACTTACTGAGATGGTGCTCTTGTGACTGTAGCCATGATAACATGAACAAATGAATGTCTCAAGGATATGTCAACATGTTCTGGAACTTAGCATGGGAAGTCTTGGAGTGATCTTCTGTGGTCAGAAAACTTATCTTCAATGTGCAGAAAATGTAACGTTTGTTTCTTCTATGCTTATTCGAGTCTGATATTCAATTCTGCAGTTCAAAAGCTTACAGAAAATACCCAGGTCTGCATACTAAATATTGACTACTATCCAAATTTTTACATCTGTAAATCAGAAAGACACATTTGTATACAAAACATCTGACTGCGAAAGAGCTAAACTATGATTTTTGTCAAATTTCCTTTGTTTTGTAAGTGTCTCATAATTTTTTTCCACATGTGATTGCAGAGCATTCATTGTACCTTTAATGTATGATATGTCCGCAGGGCTATTTAGTACCAGTAGTCATATCACACATTTGGCAATGTGACGCAGAGAAACATGTCTGCCCGGCAATATGTCCATGGCAGTGAAATGCTGAAATGAAACTAGAACTGTGTGGTGTTAGAGCTGCAGACTCACCACCAGAGTAGAGCTTGCAGAGAGTCTAGATGTTTTCAGCAGTCAAACGCTGAACTGCACAGCATAGCTGTAAATTTATCCTGAATGGCGAATAGATAGAAAACAGAAGAATAGATAACAGTGTTCAGGCATAGAAAGAAACTGAAGTTTTAGGGGATAAAGGAAAGAAGAGTCTCAGGTGAAAAGAATAGAAACACACATAGAAGTAATTTTGTGATGAAACAACAACTGAAGCAACAGGTGTAATCATGACAGTTATACTAGGGAGAGAAGTGCAAGAATGATATGTCTTCTCCAAACCTTTTTGTGGGAGAAATGTGAAGATCAGCTTAGTTTTACTTGATCTTATGCTGGTGAGGCAATCAAAATAGCAGTAAGGACTTGTTTAGTGTGATGTTTCCAGTCTATTCTTCTTGTCTGGCTTTTGTTTTTTTTTCTTCTGGCCAGTTTTGTAAATTGTGTTGGTTTCTATTCTTCTGTTCATTTTTGTAGGAAGTGGCAACTCACAAACCAAGTTATTATAAATGGACACAATGGCTTTTCGTGCAGTTGTACAAAGCTGGACTTGCGTATCAGGAAGAGGTATGCATTGGCTGCATAAGAGAGAAAGAGAAAGAGACAATGATGTATTTTTGTTTACACCCCTAAGGTTATTTTCGTTTGTTTCCCATTTTTGCGTATGTCTTTGTAAAATGGATTGGGTTTGAGTTGAGCATATTGACTACGACATTTCCCAAACGTGTAGATCTCATTAGCATATTAGAAGTGTCACTAGCTTTTGTAGAACTGCTTTTTTTGTAGCAATAGAGGGAGGAGCCATGACGGTGCTTTTTAGTCGGTGATTTTGGTGTTGTCTGGTTTGAATATCTATCATGTTGTGGGCTGTCACTCTCCTCATTGATTAATTCCGATAAATTGTTTTGCAATGTTTGGTTTTTCTTGTTGGTTCAATTTGTCTTCTTGTATTATGCAGGCTTATGTCAACTGGGATCCTGTTGATCAGACGGTTTTAGCAAATGAACAGGTAACACTGAAGAGTGTTTGGACCTGTTTGAGTGTGTGTGTGTGTGTGTGTGTGTGTGTGTGTGTGTGTGTGTGTGTGTGTGTGTGTGTGTGTGTGTGTGT
>JAOWAW010135323.1:0-11236 GCA_028565695.1 Nicola tetela
GTGTGTGTGTGTGTGTGTGTGTGTGTGTGTGTGTGTGTGTGTGTGTGTGTGTGTGTGTGTGTGTGTGTGTGCGTTTGAGAGAGAGAGAGAGAGAGAGAGTCTGTGTTGTGTTGTGTGTTTGTGCGTAGTGTGTGCACGCATGCGCATGTTTATATGTGTGCGTGTATAAGTATGTGTGTTTGTGTGTGTGTCAATTCGAAAAGAAAGGTGTAAGCAACATAGCACATCTCACATGCAAAAGGACAAGAAGCGAAATAAAAATCACAACAGCAGCAATTGGCCTATTCATCAGTTGATCACTGCCAGTCTGTACAGAAACCAAAGTGAAGAGAGAGAGAGAGAGAAAAAACCTACAACACTAGTACAAGACTAAGCCCACTGTTTCAGGACCTGATGGAGAGAGCTGATGAGTGGCTGTAAGTCATGGCAGCGGGTCCCAGGGCTGTACAAGGAAAAGCCTAGATGTGTGTGTCACCGTGTCTGTGTCTGTGCCTGTGGGTGTGTGTTTCTTCCCATCTATGTTTCTGCATTTGTGTGTATTGTGTGTACATGTGTGTATTGGGGTTGCATGTACATCCACAGAGCTGTTTTACTGCCGGACATGGTTTTTTCATAGATTGTGTACAAGCTGCCTAGAGCTGACATTTTTGGGGCTTGTGTGTTAAGGCAGGCTATCTCTCTTTATCAAGTAAAGTGCTAGGCATTTCCCTAGTGCCGTGATTATAAAAGATAGTATGGGCACCCATGCAAAGCATTCACTCATAAACATCACCAATCTGCTAGCTCCGAAACTATCAATACGTCGTAGTTAACTCTCCCATACATGGAAGTTAGTCTATTAATCCATGATTTCGAAAAGAAAACGTTCACACTTGTACTGTAAGCTGAAGTTCTTTTTACCACATCTCAGCAGGTCCATCCAGTTCAACAGGAGTGAACTAATGCTTTGTTTTTCCTCTCTACAGCTCCTTAAGTAGCAATTCACTCACAACTCTGCCTCATGATCTCTTGAAGAACATGCCATATCTGCAAACAATGTAAGTTCAGGTCAGATCAGGTAAATATTTCCTATAAAAATGAAAGAAACTCAGCAGAATCCTGTGTGTTGCTGTTCCCTGAACATTTCTTAGGGAGACAGAAACAGTGGTTTGTTATGAGTAATGATTACTGATAGACCCTACTGGGGAGCATGATCAAAATAGCACAAAAAGAGAATGAAAATGGAGCTGAAATAAACTTGTTGCTCTCACAGACATGTTTGCAAACACAGCAGCATGACAAGAATGGGGCTATGCGTAGAGTAACACTTCCATGCGAGCTGGGCTGATGCCTATCGACAAAGCATTCTTTGTGTGTGTTTATATGCATGTCTTCATGTGTGTACATATTGAGTTGATTCAGTTAAGTTTTTCGGAGAGTGGTCTATCATGCGCAGATGTGCCTTATGATGTCACGGATAACGGATTATACTATACTTCGCACCAGTTGAAAAATCTTTCTCAAGGTTGCTCTGTTTGACCTGGGAGAAATTGGAATCAACCTATTGCAGTATTTTAAGTCTGCAACAACTATATTTGGCACCATATCTGCTGTGGTCATGTCTTGGGCATAGCAGCAATGATATCTTCACATACTTAAAGAGTCTGTGATGGATTGCAGGTTAAAAAAATGTTATGCATGCTGCTTTTCAAAGCATTTCATGTGTGTGCGTGTGGTTTGTGTTTCTGTGTGTGTCTGTGTGTCCACGTGCCTGTGTGCACACACATGCACGCCTATATATATATGTCCGTGCGTGTATATATGAGCATCTAACTCTTTCTCTTTCTCTCTCTCTCTCTCTCTCTCTCTCTCTCTCTCCCTGGGTCTCTCTTTCTGTAAGTGCGTGTGCCTGTGTGTGCGTGTGTGAATCTGAAAAGAAAGGTGTAAGCAACACAACCCATCTCACATGCAAAATTACAAGGAGCAAAATGAAAATTACAACAGCAGCAATTGGCCCGTTTTCATCAGTCTATCATTGCCAGGCTGTACAAAACCAAATGAGAGAAAAAACCCACAACACTAGTACAAGACTAAGCCTCTCTGTTTTGTGACCTAATTGAGATTGAAAGGGTATAAGACATGGCACTGGGTCCCAGGGCCGTGCAAGGGAAAGCAAAGTTCAAACTAACTTGAAAGACAAGCTTTCACCATACTAAAACTACAACTCCTCATACAGTGTGTCACACACAAAAACCAAAACTGATGCACCACGTCACATGTGCACGTCTCGTCTAATCTATGTCACAAAGGCACTCAGCACATTTACTGAATCACATGCACCACTAGCATACGCTGCATGGCTTGTACAGTTAGGGAAAGAGAAAGTAAAAAATACAGAAACAAAAACTTTGTAAAAATAAATAAATAAATGAAAATAAAAAAAAAAATAAGAATAAAATAATAATAATAATAAATTAAAGAGTAATAAATGAGTATCATAAATAGTAATAATAATTGTAATAATAAAATAAATAATAATATGGCGAAGGGTGCGAAGGCTCCACTGCAGCCAATTCATCTTCTAATATTTCACTCCACAACACTGACAAACGGTCTCTGAGCTGCACAAGACTCCTCACTTTTCTTTAAACCAAAGTTTCTCATTCACTTTACCCCACCTGGAAGCACACAGCGGACTCGAACCTGCGGTGACCAAGTGCCTAACTGAAACGAAAATCACACAATCTCAACCACTCGACCAATCTGCCAGTTCAAAAGAAAACTGGTTTCATGGTGAGCTGTGTGAGTTTTACTTGACACAGTCCGGTATCCACTGCACGAGACACTACAAGGTAATTATGATTCTGTAGCCTACGTTCACAACGACTTGAGCTAGGCACAAGATTTATATTAATGTACAATAATTATTATTATTATTAATATGGTTTTCAAGAAGATTGCATAAAGCCTGTGTTGAGGTAGCTGATCTCTCCGTTACAACTATAGTGGAGTCTATTTCTCTAGTGTCGTGATTACAAAAGATAGGGCAGGGATCCAGAGCATTCATTTGTAAACATCACCAATCAGCTTATTCAAAACCATGGATAGGTAGTAGTTAACTCTCCCATCCATGGAAGTTGTTCTGCTGGACAAATAGTTTTGTAAAAATGTAGATCTCATTAACGTAATTTGGCAGGCTAATCCAGTTCCAAAGGAGTGAACTTATGGCTTTGTTTTTCTTTTCTACAGTTCTTTCAGGTACAATTCACTCACTACTCTGCCTCAAGATCTTTTCCAGGGCATGCCAAATTTGCAAACAATGTAAGTTCAGGGCAGAGCAGGCAAAGTCTCTACCAAATATTTCCTATAAAAAGGAAAGAAACTTGCCAGAATCCTACATGTTGCTTTGACTGGCATGATTATGAACTTCCAAATGAATTTGGTTTTCTAAGTGTATCTGCTATAAAATTGTTAACTTGTCATTTTGTTTACATGCAGAAGTTTTGTATGGAAATTTTTGCATAGGTTCAGTGTGAACTTCACATTTCCTAATGATGTTCCCTGATCATTTCTTAGGGAGACAGAAACAGTAATGTATGTTATGAGTAATGGTTACAGATTGATCCCACTGGGGGGCTTGACCAAAATAGCACAAAAAGAATAAAAATGGAGCTGAAATAAACTTGTTGCTCATGCAGGAATGTTTGAGAAGTCTGTGGCATGGCAAGAATGGGGCTATATGTAGAACAACACTTCCATGCCATCTAGGCTGATGCCTATTGACGAAGCATGCTTTGTGTGTGTTTGTATGCATGTCTTCATGTGTGTCCATATTGAGTTGATTCAGTTAAGTTTTTCGGAGAGTGGTCTATCATGCGCAGATGTGCATTATGATGTTACGGATAATGGATCATACTATACATTACACAAATTATAAAATCTTTCTCAAGCCTGCCCTGTTGCACCGCAGAGAAATTGGTATCAATCTATTGGATGTAAAGCTTGATAAACACTTTGGGAAGGGTGGCATTGCAATATTTTAAGTCTGCAACAACTGTCAGTTGGAGTCATGTCAGTGTCCCCTGAGTATAGTAGCCAATAATATCTGCACATACTTAAAGAGCCTGCAGTGGACCACGGGTTCAAACACAGGTACCAGTTAAAACTGAGAAAGCTTGCAGGCTGTTTTTCAAACGTTTTCATATCATGTGTATGTTTGTGTGTGTGTGTGTGTGTGTGTGTGTGTGTGTGTGTGTGTGTGTGTATGTGTGTGTTTATGTGTGTGTGTGTGTGTGTACGTGTGTGGCTTAGCATATTGGAAAAGTTTGGATGTGCTGGTTAAGTTGTAATGTTGCACTGCAAATGTCACATCATGAGAAAACAGCTCTTACCTCTTTACTGAA
Source organism: Nicola tetela (assembly GCA_028565695.1). Lineage (NCBI taxonomy): Eukaryota > Metazoa > Porifera > Calcarea > Clathrinida > Clathrinidae > Nicola > Nicola tetela. The sequence goes on from JAOWAW010135323.1 coordinate 4,383, forward strand.
TTGCTTAGTGTATATGTTCTGGACTCCGCATTGTATTTGATTTCAGCTGCCGAACCAGACTTATCCTGATGATGTGGCATGGATTGGATTGCACAAATCATCATACTTGCCTGGCTATATTGAGGTTAGATAATCTGTTCAGTTTTAATCCTGTGCAATGACCCGTGGTACTCTTTGCATGTGCTCATGTCCAATCACAGACTCTCTTTGCTTTTGCGTTTTTGTTGACATATGATTGGTCATAACTGTAGGAACTGTAACATTTTTGAGGCAATGAATTTCTTGCTTTCAGGGTGTGTTCTATAGCTGCAAACATCTGCTAAAGGGTGGGATCAGTCAGAGAATTCTATTATCACTTAAACAGTCATGAAACTGCACTTCATCTACTTATTTCAGATAAAATCAGGAACTGTGTGTATTGTTGTGATCACCTATGTGTGTTTCTACCGGCCTCTTTGTTTGTTTATCGGTTGCCAGGGTTACCTTTGGATTATGGCACTAATTGCACTGCGAGTTGTTGTTCGTCGTCATCAGGTAAAATTGTGTTTGGTTTTAAGATAGTTAGACGGTGATAGTCAATTTTTTTGGCAGACAGCAGTGTACTTGGCAGAAGAAGTGAAACTTGTAGGTAGTTGTGACAAGAACTACAGATGCACATTAGGGCTCACCTTTCTCTAAGATCTGAAATAGGAGGAAACATAAACAATGATTAAACTTTGTAAGACTCAACTTGCTTCCTCTTCCTTGCATTCTCTTTCTCATTGGTTTACTTTATCATCAGTTATTGTTGGTCTTTGTCAGTTCTTGTTGCTTGGGGGTTACTCTTTGTTATAGGTGTACATTCGAAGGAAGCATTCTGAAGAGAAGGAGAGGGCTAAATGGAATGGAACTGAAGATGAAGTTGCCAGCTTGCCAGAGAGAGGGTCACTTTTTGTTGGTCCTACTCGAGGAGGAGCTGATGAGAATATTCCAAATGCCATCAAATACCTCCTGAACCACTTCTTCAAACTCTTTGGAATTGAGGTAATGCTGTGACATATTGTTAATGCACTTCTAGGTTCACTTGTTTGTCTTGTTTCTTAGTGCCCGTCTTAGTGCAATTTTGTCATCTGTATTTACTTGTGTCTGTGTTATATTGCTCCACAATGCTGTTTTGGAGCCATTCTTTGGAGGCTCACCTTATTGTAAACTCTAAGATTTTACGTGGTGTCAGAAGATGGCTACGTTTACTGTCAAGCCTCTGGACAAGCTAAACATTCACGCTAGCAACAAGGCCACAGAATGGGAGCACTTCAAGTAAAGGTTTGCCGTCTACACGACAGTGACCAGCCTAGCAGAAAAGTCTACAGAAGTTCAGGCGGCAACATTCCTCCATCTTGTCAGCAGTGAGGCCCACAAGGTGACTAATACGTTCCAGTTTAACAGCGAAGACGACCGGAAGAAGCTAGAGAAGCTCCAGGAAAAGTTCGAGCAGTACTGTGTGCCGAAAAGAAATACGACAATGGAAAGACATACTCTGCTCACCTGGCACCAACGCCCAGATGAACCATTTGATGAATTCATCACAGACTTGCGAACAAAGGCTCACTACTGCAACTTTCCAGCAACTGAAGAGAGCTTGCTAAGAGACTGCATCGTCTTGGGGATAAACAACAGCCGTTTACAAGAACAGTTGCTGCAGGAGGACATTGAGGATTTAAGCAAGGTGATAGAAACGTGCAAGGCTGCGGAGTTCACACACACACAAATGAACTTGCTCAAGCTGCAACCTGCGCAGCTTGCACAGACGCCTTACTCAACAACACTGGTCGACTGTCTCACAACTGAATGCACAAAGCAAAGTCAGCTGAGCACATGCAAATACTGTGGAAGCAAACACCAGCCGTGCCAATGTCCAGCGTATGGGAGAATGCTTAAGAATTGCAGGATAACAACCATTTCGCAAGCATATGTTGATCCTGCCCGAGTCAGTATCGTAGTAAAGCCAAGGTACACACTCAAATACGCGGGGGGAGGTCGAATTCCAGACTTTAGAGATTGATTCACTCAGCTCAGACACCCAAGACAAGTGGAAGGAACACTTGACCATTCACAACAAGAGTATACTGTTCAAACTCGACACTGGAGCCGTGGCCTCCATACTCCCACTGAAAGAGTTCAAGCAGTTGCAACCTCAGCCAGAAGTCCATTCAACGAAAATCCTCTTAAAGGGTTTCAATAATAGCATCGCAAAACTGATTGGCACCACAAAGCTACTGACCACCTACAAGCAGCGGATGCTAACCGTGGAGTACTACGTGGCGGAGCATGTGCAATCAGCCATACTGGGACAATCAGAGTGCAAAGCTTTCAGCCTGATGCACCAGATCAACAACCTAACGCCTGATCTGACAAAGAAGCAGCCAACAGTAGAGCAAAAAGCAGAGAATCCTCAAAGAGTACAGCAAAGTCTTCACAGGAATCGGTGAGATGGAACAGGGATACACAATTTGCATTGATGAGTCAGTGAAGCCTGGGCAGCAACACCCAAGAAAGCTCCCATTCACAAAACTTGACAAGCTGAAGACAACACTTGAAGACCTGAAACGGAAAGGAATCATTGCAGACAAACCTGAACCCACACCATGGGTAAGCAACCTGGTCATGACTGAGAAAAAGTTCGGAGAGCTGCATATCTGCCTAAACCCAAGACCACTAAACAAAGCAATTCTGAGAGATCCATTTTCAGCCCCAGACATGGACTGCATACACTCAATGTTAAGCGGCAAGCGTATTTTCACTGTTATCAATCAGTCATCAGCATTCTGGCAAGTTAAACTGTCAGAAGAATCACGAGGACTGTGCTCTTTCAACACTCCTTGGGGCAAGATGAAATTCAAACGGATGTCCTTCAGCATAAGATGCGCCAGCAACGTCTTGCAAAGATGCAACAATGAAATATTTGGCGGTATCCTGGGAGTCTGCTGCACAACTGATGATATACTCATTGCGATGGACTCGGATGAAGAGCGTGATGAAATCTTCAGCGAAATCATGAGACGGGCAAAATGCCACAACACTCGGTTTAATCCACGCAAACTCCAGTACAAAGTAACATCAGGAAAGGCAGAATTGCAGCGGATGAGGACAAAATCAACGCGATCATAAACATGCTGAAACCGAATGACATCACGGAGCTAAGATGGTACCTTGGAATGGACCAATACCTGTCATGATTCATCCTGCACGAATCCACCATAACAGCCCCGTTGCAGGAGCTGATAAGAAGCAAAGCGGAGTGGAATTAGCAAGCAGAATATGAGGAAGCACTGGCAACAGTTAGGCGATCATTTGTGACCTCTCCTGTCTTAGTACCATACAATATCCAGAAGGATGTGCAAATTCAAGTTGATGCATCTCAGCATGGATTAGGAGCATGCCTTATGCAAGATGGGAGACCTGTTGCCTACGCACTGCATGCTTTGACAAGCACTGAACAAAAGTACGCGCAGATCGAAAAAGGACCGTTGGCAATCTGCTACGTGTGCAAAAAGTTTCGGCAGTACGTCCTCAGTAAGCACGTCATCGTAGAATCAGACCATAAGCACTTGGAAATGATATTCCAAAAGCAGGTCCATTTGGCACCACTGTGTCTGCAAAGAATGCTCTTACGCCTCCAGCCTTACGACCTAACTGTGGAATACACCAAAGGCTCACAGATGTACATAGCTGATGCTCTCTTGCGTGCACAATGGCAGATCCGGCAGAAGAGTACTTCAGGGAAGAATGGTTGATCTACGACATAAAGACTTTAACCCACACAGCAACAGACATGAGGCTGCAGGAGTTCAAAGAGAAGACAGCAGGTGACCCAGAACTGCAGGCACTTTTAAGCGTCGTCATGAAAGGCTAGCTTGAGAAAGTAAAGTCTGGATCCACAACTTCGCCCATACTGGAGTGTAAGCGACAGACTGACCATGCTCGATGGCATTATCTTTATGGGTGAACATTTTGTCATTCCACGACCAATGAGGAGCTATGTCCTTGACATAATACACAGCAGCCACTTTGGATTCAAGAAGTGCAAGTTGGGAACTATGCAGGCTGTCTACTGGCCATCAATGCTGAAAGCAATCGAGGACAAGGTTGCACATTGCCAGGTCTGCCAAAAGCACCAAAGAGCCAATGATACCACACAAGGTACCCATGATCTCATGGACCAAAGTTGGAAGCGATATTCTAGACTTCCATGGTGTGTACTACTTTGTTGTCATAGACTATACGTCAGACTTCCTGGAGGTATGTTGCCTTGGAAAGTCGAAAACAGCAAGGACAGTTATTAGCAAACTCAAAACCGTCTTCGGGTGATTCAGCATTCCTCAAGAACTCATGGCCAACAACATGCCCTTTGCCAGCAAAGAAATGCACCAGTTTGCAGAGCAATGGGGTTTCAGAATAACATCATCACCTACCTACAGCCAAAGCAATGGCAAAAGCGAGTCTGTGGTCAAGATGGTGAAGGTAGTGCTACAGAAGGCCCTGGAAGATAGAGACATGGAAGCAGAACTGGCATTTCTGCACTATCAAAACATACCAGTTGCTGGTATTGGATATAGTCCTGCAGAGATTCTCTTCAGCAGAAGATTACAGGATGACCTACTATGCTTGGACCAATACCTAAAGTCTTGTGTCGTGAATGCCCAGCCAAACATCTAGCGTACACGGCAACGTCAGAAGTCGCATTATGACAGGACAACCAAGAGCAAGCATGACTTCAAACCGGGAGACTCAATGCTTGTCCGGCGAGGAAACATCTGGGAGCCAACGACAATTTCAGAAAAGCTTGCAGAGCCGCGATCTTACTGTTTAGAGGATGGGCACCATCGCACATTGCTGTACATTCAGCCTGTGCCCCTTCCCCCAGAGAAGATGGCCCAGAGAAAGAAGGCGACTCTGAAACCCAAACTGAAAGGGAAAGATGTCTGATCCTAGCAGAGGACAGCCACTCAGAAAACATCAAGGACGATGACGCTACAGAGGAAGAAGCCCTCAACGACGCAGCTGGCCCAAGATGCTCCACGAGAATAACGAGACAACCGGATAGATATGGCTACTGACATGAGCAATCAACTTCGTGTCTAGAACTAGTTTGTGTTAAAACTTTCTGAGCTTGTGTTGGAGGAAAGATGTGAAATATTGTTATAATGCACATCTAGGTTCACCTGTTTGTCTTGTTTCTTAGTGCCTGTCTTAGTGCAATTTTGTCACCTGTATTTACTTGTGTCTGTGTTATATTGCTCCACAATGCTGTTTTGGAGCCATTCTTTGGAGGCTCACCTTACCGTGAACTCTGAGATTTTACAAATGCTGATGTGACTAAAAATGAGATATACTAATTTGCACCAGCTGAGGAAGCTGAGCAATTGACAAAGCATGTCTTGTCAATGTGGGATTGGTAATTTGTGTAAGGAAAATGTTTAGTAAATAGTAAGGCTTTCAGAAGCCTTCTGCATGGCAGAACCCAACGTAGTTTTTTCTTACTAACACATCACATCAATCAATGTACATCAATCAATGTACTAGTTTGATCATACAGCTGCCAAAACAAGTTATAGAGATGGGGATGCTGGGCATCTAGAGCCACCCCACCCTTTAAAATTTGGATAATTTTATTATACAAAACTGTCAGAAAATAACTTGACTTTGTCCTATTATTTTCCGAAGGTAATTTAACCCGCATTGAAGAAACATGCAGAGACACATCTTTCATGATCAATTAAGACTGATGGCAAAGAGAAACCCAGCACTGACAGCATGTGCTTGTTCTTAACTTAAGTAAAGGTACACTAGAGACACATGCACCTTGACACCTGCATGACATGTCAAATACAAAGAGTGATTCAATGGTCATACTCGTTCTGAACAGGACAGTGGAGATTGAATGGGTGGGTCACATTTTTTATAAAAATATTCCTAGTACAATTTCTGGGAGACAGAATTTCTTAACAATGTCATAAACATTCTTTGAATAACCTTCGACCAACAGAAATGCCCAGTAAAAATCTTGGAGATTTAATTTTTAATCAGTTTCTGCCGTTTCCTATAGCTAATTGGTGAATCTTTATTGCCACATTATATGAGGAACCCCTAGAGCAACCCAAACCACTTGTCATGCAGGGAACTTACAATTGAATGCCAACAAAATGATTAGCACCATTAAATTTTTATGATTATGAAAACCAGTGCTTGACAGGAAGTTAAGTGATTCAATAGAAATCTCTTCTTGTTTCTTGCATGTCTTTTCATTATCTTCCTGTCATTATCCTCTCCTTCTGATTCTTATGTTCACATTTTCTCGTTCTCTATTATTTATTTCCTCTTTTGTTCTTTTCTCTCTTTCTCCAGACAACATTCGTTGTTTGCGCCATAGTGATTGCCAACCGCTTGGATGTAGTGGCAGCCATTTACGCCATCTTTCTTGGCCTACTTCTCATGTCACGACTTTACCGACACTTGTGGCCAGTGTTTGTTCTGAGCATCGTCATTCTCATCATTGTTCAATACCTTCTCTTGCTTGGAGCACCTCCTGGACTCTGCTACATCCAAAAACACGGTAAGTTACCATAGCCAATAGTGTGTCATTAATACTCAGTATTGATTCAAAACCCAATGTCTGCAGTCATTCACACCTGATCAAATCATTGTCTACCCAGTGAGATTGCATGACTCAAGGTTGTGTTAATCTGGCCAGCTTTGATGCTTCTGTAATTCAAAACCTAAACAACCATCTGAGTTGTCTTTGGTGTGAATGATTCAATGTTTTTTTTGGCGGGGGTGGGGGGGGGGGCACGGTTCCGACTGTCACGGTTTCGGGG
>JAOWAW010135345.1:0-11233 GCA_028565695.1 Nicola tetela
CCCCACACCCACACACAAACTTGTGCACACATTTACACTCTGTGATTACTCTAAGCTTCTTGCGCTAGCCGTTCAGGTGTGACCTGGTGGCACAATATATAATTATGTTTACCCCAGGCTGGGAATATTTGAGGTTTGTGCAGTACATGACTGACTTGGTCGCCTATCACCCTAAAAGTCTTATGGTAAAGAAGCAACAGCAATACAAACTCAGAGAATAATGTTGATTACAGGTAGTCTACTAGTCCTCCTACCACCAGACCATTTGTACCCAGCCTGTGCACAAATTAAAAGGAAAGTAAAATATTGTAACTTGGCCAGGTCACAACTGACCTAGCTTGAAAATGTCATGGAAGTAACCACCGTGACTGGCTCCAAGATGCACAAACACAGTTAATTGACCTGGCTTGGAATATTTTTGACTTGTTCAGAGCAGACATCAAAACAGCAAATCTTTAAGCTACATGGTCCTCCAGTGGGTCACAATCCAGTTTTTTCAAGGCAAGGACCTGCATGTAGTTAAAGGAAACAGCCAACCTGCTTGACCATGAGAGGTTGGGACAATTTACTTGACGTTTCTTGTTATCTAAAGCTGTGCAGTTTCACCACTATTTGCTCAACTATGGAACTTGCTAAAAGCAACAATGTTCAGTGGACAGGGTCGTGTTATACTTCCGACAAAGCACGTTGGAGTTGGTGTTAGAAGCAGATGGCTAACTGATCAAAGACTGTACTGGCTGTGGTCTGTCAGTGACAAAAGAAGCATATTTGGCATTGCAGAACTTGGTGATGCTTTTGATCACCAAAGAGTCAACCACATCAAAGACACACTTGAAGATAGCACATGTCTAGTTGGAATCATCCTGTTAAACCAAAGTCAACGGCCTGCAAAGAGTCCTGGTAGAGCGTTGGCCACAGATTGTGGAGGATCTGGTGGCTACTGAAAACCTAGATGTGATTGTTCAATGTGTGCATGTGCCATCTTAGACTGATAAAGAAGGCTGACAACTTCATTCATGATCCTGACCTATTTATTCACTTTAACAAGGTGTTTTAAGCTTCTCAACATGATGTTATGTTAGGGGTGTCAAGCACCTGTATTAGCGTAATGTGAGCAATGTTCCTATTATCAATTTTTCAATACTAAGGGAAACTGCTTGAGTTGACTTGGCATGGATACGTTTGCACTTATACAAGTTCAACTCTCAATTCTTGTTAGACCATTATTTTGAACACTTTTGTGATGAAGACCTTACCAGTTTCATTATCGAGTCTGCCATCTTCTGCTGGGAGCTGACTAGTTTCGCGAAAAACTTCTTGCCAAACCAACCTGTGTATAAACAGAAATGAAAACACAAAGCCTGTCCATGCAACAGTGCGCGGAAAATTGGCACATGCTTCACTTCATGAGATTGTCTCAATTAAAGCTTATCTATCAAGCTCGCCCAGCTGAGTGCAGGGCAGCTGCCATCACCTCCATCCAGCATCATACATGTATATGTGAAATTCATTGGGCAAGCTTTCACATGGGCTTACAAAGTGCATTAATTTTTCCTGCAAACAATTTCCTCTACCTCTCACACCAGTGCATGTGCAGTCATTTCCAAGACTGATTTGAGCTTCTCAACGGTGCTTGAACTAACCCTCACTGTTTTGACGTTTATCACATTTTTCATGCTGAGTTATTTTATGAACTGATCTCAGAGTCGCAAGCAGACCAGAAATGTATGAACACTGTTACTTCAAAACATCATTATTAGAAGAAAAGATGAAATTAGGTTAGATCACTCACGATTCTTGCACCTCAGACCGTCATACTGAATTGGGCACTGACAAGTGAATGAGGTGATGTGATTGTGGCACGTTCCTCCATTCATGCAAGGGTTGCTGTCACATGCGTTTTTCTCTGTCATATAAACAGTTAATGTGCACACAAATTGTAATAAAAGCGACTAAAAACGACTATAAGCATGGATGTAATTGTGCATGGCATATACATATCATGTAATGGAGTTCCCAAAGCTAGCTTCCAAAATGCTGTAGCGTCTGGACTTCATGATCGCTTACTAGTTTGGCAAAAATCTCCTTTGTACTTCTTTGTGCACATGCAGTTGTAGCTATCAGCACGGCGGTTGTAGACACAGTTGCCGTTGTGTCGACATGGTGCGTTGGTGCGACACAGTGCGGTCTGCTTTCCTGCAAGTGACCATGAACAGTAACAAAACAAAGGCCTGCTGTCACTACAGGGAAATCAGAATTGCGTTTTTCTGTTTTTGAGACTTTTGCAATTTTTTCAATTGAGCATCTTTTGTTTTGGCAATTTATTTGGGTCAGTATGCAGCCATGGAGTGAACAGTCTAGAAAAGCCTGGTGACCAGAAAATAAAGGCAACTGCTAGCAGTATCCCATGACTGGAATGCACCATTAGTTGATCTAACTGTACCATGAGGTAAGGGCAGTGAAGCAGAGAAATTCAGTCCAACAAGGATGAGTTATTCACTAGAGAGAAAAGCAGACAAGCCGGACAGAGAGTTTACTCTGTCGGCGGGTGAGGAAAGGTAAATAGCATTTCCACGAGGCTAAAAATTAATGATGTCACCCTCAAGGCCGTGTTAGTTAGGAATATCAGTAGACACGGAGGAATAGGAAGAGGTTCCTGAATAGAAAGACCGTGTACAGAAAAAAAGAGCGAAAAAATGGCGAAAATAATAACATGCTCTTGGCAAGGCCAATTATGTTACTTACGAATGCATTTCAAGAAGGACTTTGTCTTTCCTGGATGCTTGCTCAGAATCAAGGGCGTGACGACCTCAGCCATACCACGACGAATGAAGTTGATGTTTTGCTTTTCAAAGGACTTCATATGCACTTCATACTGTCGTCCGTAGCGTTCCTTGATGCCGACCACCTCCATCCACTTCACCATGCAGCTTGCTGGAAATGAAACGTGGAAAAAAAACATAAAAAACACATGAAGATGGTCTTCTTTTAGCCACTCCGACGAGAACAATCAAAATAATTTTAAGATTCTGAACAATAACATGAGACCCATGCTCCAGACTTTCTTCAGCTTTCTCCTCCCCTAGCTCTTGGTGAAGGTTATTATGTCAGGCAAAATGTCCCAGCCTTTTAAGTAAGCGTTCGAAATTGGCCGATCACGGAATATGTCGAGTATTTGCGCAGATGGACGGCGTCTCGCGAACTCGAAGGAGCTTTTTCCCGTCCCTACAGGCCCGCTGAGTGTAAGTTAAATATTCTTGTATTAAAGGTACCCTCCAGATAGAGAAGACAGGTGCTTACCCTAAGCATGCATCGGTAAAGGAAACGGAATCGATGCTTTCGCGAGGTCCCGTGGAGTAATCACCTCTTTTATCGACAGCTCAAGCAAGGTTATAATAAGACACATGTTTCGTCTAAAATTCTTCTCGCAGCAAAGAACATATACCGTACACGTACGTACATATATGTCACTATGATCCTCAGACTGGTAGCTGCAGCACTGCCACCAGCTCATCTCCATTATCCACCAGAGCATAGCTCACCCTTGACACTCATAGTTTCACGCGCATATTACGGTACATTACGTCTAGATCATGCGGAGCAAGGCTAAGTTGATCTCTGCTGAACCACGGAATCTTTCCGTGTCGGCAGCAGCCAATCAAGACGAAGGTTCATGTTGTTTGCTTCTAACCAACTGCATGCTTTTCATTTGTGTTCGGACCATTGCCAGGCTCGTGGATCTACATACACTGAAGAGTATATCCCTAGATTGTGTAAGAAGTGGTGAACGATGCCGTCATTGTTAGTAACGTGTACTTTCACGACACACGCCTGGCTCAAGATACATACGGCTACTACGTGTAGCCCAGTCCACGTGGATAGTATCGCTTTTCCTGAATACGATCCACTTGAAGGCATGTGGCTGATCAGTCCCTGGCACACTTTCCCATGCATACATGTGCATTCAAATGAAATGTTTCTTGAACCGTGCATTTGCGCGTTTTCATTGAAATGGGCCATTCATTGAAACGGTATTGGAGACTTTCATCAAGAAGCTTAAGCAATCCAGCTTACGATCGCGATCACTATGCGCTTGGGGTGAATGAAATACCAGGAGAAACTCGTCATCAGGCTTCACTGAACCGATAAACATTGCCCAGCTGTAGTGCACGAACGTTTGGGCTGAAACTCTGGCCTTTGAAAGACCCCAAAGCTCCCGTAGTGTAGCGACTTGAAGTGACGTGAATAGATTTCGCTGGGAGAATAAGAACCCGTGTGAAAATGCAAAACATCCCAAACCTTGACCCTTACTGGCTAAGCCGCCTCAGTTGTGGTATTTAGACAGGACGGGATGCAAACTTCGACGGTCCTTCCGTACTGTCTAGGTGACTAGACGTACGTTTAGTCGGGCTGCGAGCAAAAATCATCGCGTGGCCGTGTTTGACGGTGTGTATGCGCACGACAGCCTGTCAGACAAAAGCGCATATGACCGTAGATGGCGTTGCTTACGTCGAACGTGTAGAAACAATGCAACCAGCGAATGGGCGCCATATTAGCTTCCGGCCGACCAGCCAGACATTACTCTAAAAGTTGGAGGGAGGCAGGTTCGAAGGATTTCTTTTCCAAACCCCGGCGGTGCAGCTAATGATGATACTATTGTAAAAGGCGCCTAAGAAAGTTCTAATCTCTGCCTAAGAAGACGAACTGAGTAGTAAAGAATAACAAATGGTTGATAGGTAAATCACGCGTACGCCTCGACAAACGACAATCCCCCACTTTTCCCCTATAAGCTGCGCGTGTAGCGTCGTGTACATGATGGCAGTGCGAACAAACACAACACCAACACGTAGCGGTTTGCAGCTAAACAGATAACTTAGGCCCGACCGCGAAGACATCATCAACTGATGAAACACGTGCACGGATTGCTTGAATTTGCCAATGCTCTCCAAAGCTACCAGTGCTTGTAACATTTTAGCAGATTTAGCAGAGAAGAAATTCACCGTCCACAACGGACCAACGGGAAGGAGCATCTTTAGTGACCACTGTGTTCGAACGAATTGTGAAAGGTATATAAAATACCGTAATACGTTGGCTCAATGGAACAAGCGCTTACACCGAATGCTGCTCATTCTTTAACTAACCCAAGTAACTTGCGTCTCGCGCAGTGGATATCGGATCGTGTCGAGGGAAAGTCGCAAAGCGCGCCAGGCAGCCAGTTTTTTTCTTTTTAACTGGCTGGTTGGTCGAGTGGTTAAGAGCGTAATTTTCATTCGGCTATGCGCTTGGTCGCCGCAGGTTTAAGTCCTTTGTGCACTTCCAACCGGAGTAAAAGGAGAAAAATGATTGGGTGCTTTTGGTTGAAAATGTGCTTGATAGTAGGTTCATGGAGCAGGTTGGAGACTGAAGGCCGGTGCGATACTGCATACAGTCTGTGTTTCGCTCCTCAATGTCGATGGCGCGTGTTTACGTATACTAGTACTTTTCGTCGATCGGTGCGCATACAGTGGTCAGAGCAGTTGCATGCCACGGCAATACAGAACACGTTGGAGCCGGCCTGGCGCCATTTAGAGCGCGCTAGCCAGGCCTAACGCGTGCGGCCTAATGTGCGAGCTTCGAGCTACTTCCGTGTTGATGTCCTCGGCTTTAACAAAAACACTGAGCTACGCAGTGGGCAGTCGAGGCGACGGTCGGCAGTCCGGAACTATCTGTCTTGGAGAAGACCTAGAGCTTTTGGCTAGAAATGACAAAATCCAGCTTTCTCCTTCGCATACCGTTACCAATTACGGTCAAAGAAACCGTCAAATTGTCTTTTATCAGAACGCTCCCGTTCTCACACGCCCAAATGTTTTTCTACGAAGCATGAACAGCAGGCAATTTGAACAGAGAAAAGGTCAACTGTCTCACCTGGCGATTTCTTCTCGGCATGAGATGATTGCGTGTTCAGCAGAAAGACCGCGAACGCGGAAAACAGAAGGAAATACAAGCGCGGTGACGCCTTTGCAGTGGAGTCGACGTCGACCCCCATCCTGCGGTTTCCTCTTCTGCGACTCACCGAAATCTCTGAGCTGTTACAAAAATAGACACCGAGCGCAATTGCAACGTCAATTGCAACGTCAGGGCGGGCACTTCTTACGAGTGCATAATGTCAGGCATTGCTTACCTTTACAAGTGAGAGCAGCGCTATACAAACGATCGTCTACAGCGTCCCCTTTAGAGTGATCACTGGGAGTAGCGAAGACTAGCCTATATCCAGAACATTGCACCATAATAGCCGGCTGACTTCCGTGTTCGAAGTGCTGAGCACGATGTCCCGAACTGGCAGGAAGTTTGACAAGCGCATCATTGTTGGACGAGTTGTCGTTCGCCGACTCGACGCCGAGTGACTGCAAACAGTTGCTGTTTGTACATGTCGCTGGACTCACTGCGGATATGGTGCCATCGATATAAATATATCTACAGCCTTTGCTTTTCGCCGTGCGTCCATAAATAGCCGCTGCGCCGTTGTTCCGTGTTGGTGAATGCCACAATGTATGTACTCGCCATATTCTTATACCCTATGTTATTGACACGTAGTTGCTGGAAGTTTTGCGCACGGCTCATATCCTATCAACCCTAACCCAAGAGCTAATAGCCGGAACATTCACTAACAAAACATCGATCTCAGCCAATCGTCAAATTCTGAACGAGTATGAACAGGCGAACACTATCGTCTGGGACAATGTAGGCTAGGGCTAGACTGACCAATGCACATGCAAGGTGGCAATTAAATGAGAGTACGCCTGCCATATTTTTATGTCTATTCAAACTTGAAGCGAAACCGGTTCAACAGCGGCTGGGGAAGGGACGCATGGTGTAGCCTGTGTATCAGCAACCTCGTAAAGTCAACGTCATATCATTAAAATTGAGGATTAATGGAAAAGCTGCAATTATTGAGAAAACATGAAAAGGGGATAACAAATCGTTTTTCTCGGTTTTACTCCGGCTAGGTGCGCACAGCGGACTCGAACCTGCGGCGACCAATTGCAACCGCCTAGCCCAACAAAGCGCCTAGTTGAACGAAGATCAGTGTGGAAAACTTCAACGTGAATGGATTTGGTTTCGCTGAGATATATGTATCCAGATCTATAGAAACGCAACAAAATGCTTTTTTCAATCAATGCAAGCATTCTTTAAATATCCCGCCATACAGCCCTGGGATATAAATTCGCGGCATAGACGCATAAAGCCATCATGTCATAAAATCGTTGTTTTCTTTCCCGCCAAATGGACAGCCCCAAAGGCAAGTACCCTGAGTTACCAGGACTCAAAATTTTGTGGGCACCAAAGCTTATTTTAAAAAAATGGAGGTGACAAAATGTTTTGCGTAGCTATGCTGTAGCTTCATTGGACATGTACGAAAACCGACAGCCAGGCATGCGGTGTTTTTAGGTTGCCATCCATTAGAGATGGCTTAAGAGAAGTTTTTTTCTTTCATCAGCAACTCCAAAGTATTTCTGAGAGCCCATTTGAAGTGGCGTGGGGTAACCATAACCACCCTTGAATTACCAGCGGGCCGAATGCCTATTGCACTGGGGGCATGAACGAGTCTACGTTAAATTATGGGGGGTCAAAAAGAAAATACTGCTAACCCTGCATATGCACGTCATGCTGTTCGTGGAGTTTGCGAGCATAGGGTCGGAGTGCATACATGATCACTGTGATTTCAGCGCCACTGCCACGACCAGTGTCAGTGGTTATAAGTACTGCGTTAATTGTAAGGCCTCAGAGGGCTCCATGAGCACACCCCTCGAGGACGTGGACAAACAAGACATTTTCAAGTATCTTTTCACACATACTATCAGTACACAAGAATAAGGAACAAATGTATGCGCATGCGCGCGATTCACAGACAGTCACCTGAAATAGCTCAAAGAGAAACAAGCCCGACACTTACAAGTTAGCACCTCTCAAAAGGAGAAAATTCGCCATTGTTGGCGACATTATCGGCGTGGCGGGTCACAAGAATTACATGTAGCAAAACAGAAGACAACTTGAACTGAGAGAATCAATCACAATCACAAGAATTGAGTGATATGAACACTTGTCAAGAGAGGTGAGTACCTCTGGCGTTTCAGAGCCGTCGATTTACCCGGCCCTGCATGCGCACCTGATCGAACGGCTTCCCGCTGTTCATGTCAGATCACGCATATTACTTCCCCCAGCGGCGGCGGAATAGACGTCGACGGAACACACGTCGTCGTAAGCCGAATAAACGTCGCCGCGGGAAGAATCGACGGCGGAAAAGCCGACGTCGGAGGGGGAAGAATCGACGTCGGGGGAAGTAAACACCAGTCCGTCGATGTGGATATGGAAAAAATACCGCACGGAAAAAGCCTGATGATCTTTTCTTTCCGGCTAGCTGGCTGCCTTCGGCACTGTCGTCATCTGTATATGCATCAACTTCCTCATCGTTATCACCCTCAACTTCGTTACCGAGCGCCTCGTCGACATCGACGTCGAAGTCATCATCGCTATCGTCGTCACCGTCCTCCATAGCCTCCTCGCCGTCGACGTTTCCCAGTTGGTCAGCGTATTCTAATCCGTCATCTTCGCCTTCGTCCTCGTCGCCATCGTAATTGCTCCCTCCGTTACCGTCAGCTATTTCATCATCGTCGGCGTCTTCGAATAACTCGTCCAAGGCAGCCTCTTCTTTGGAAATGTCCGATGTTCTGCTGCCATATTTCGGCGACGGGTAGGTGGGAACTGCAAAGGCTGCTTCCACAAGGCACGCGAGAGCTAGAACGATGAGCCCTTTACACGCCATTATATGGATTGAACAAAGTACGTCAGAGCGCCGCAAAACCGTTCTTTCGAATGCAGAAGAGAACAGCTGTGTCAAACTTTCCTTTACAAGTGAGAGTGGCAAAGTGATCGTCTTCTGCGTCAGCTTCAGACGGATAAGAGAGAGAAGAGACGGCCAGCCTATGCCTGGAGCGTAACAACACGACAGCTGACCTACTTCCGCGTTAGATTAGCTGCGTACGATGTCCTTACCTGGAACGAAGTTTGACACGAGCACGATTGTTGGCTCAGTTATCTTTCGCCGAATGCCCGCGCACGGTTGCTGCTTGTCACGGTAAACATAGTGCCACCCCTAACTTTGCTGTTCGTCGTGTGTCCATCAATGCACATTGCGCCGTTGTTCCGTGTTGTTCATGGTTAAGTTTATGACAGGTAGTTCAGTGGAGGCAGTTTTGTAAACGACCCGCAGCCTTGTTCCTTCGCGGCCAGGAACCCTGTCATTAACAAACGCGCGCATGGCCAAAGAAATTATCCTTTTTCTCACCCGCGATCTCCATCACGTACCAGCACATGAAACAAGCTTCCACTACGTCTGGCGAAGCTATTCCTAGCAGACCTTGTATATATTTCGCCGGCTTAATGTACCATAGCGCAATAAAGGACGGTTTTGTTTCGAAAGTGACAAGTATCACGTGCGAAATTTGACTTCACTGATACAGATTGCTCCAGGGAACTTATAAGCAGCTTTTTCCTCTTCAGTCATTTTCAGGCTTCTTCTCTTTCTTCTTCACTTTGTCAGACTTTCAGAAAACCGTAATTATTTCTGTAAGTAAAGAGACTGCCATGAGAGTGCTCAAGGCTCGAGGCGTTGATGCAATGTGTCAGACAGCAGCCTAATAATCTGACACTCGAGCAAGGCACTTGAGGCGCGAGTCACCCAAACAGCCTGGGTGTCTTAATAAGGCGCTCTTGTGCTGGCAGTTGCGTCGCTCCGAACGCCAACATTCCCAGTACGTTCATGAACAAGGATGCATCTAGAGGTCTACATAAACAGCTGATCGGACGTATCGTGCTTGTTGGGCCCCGGCCGGATGAAAAGTCGCTGAACGGGGCCGTGGAGCGAAACCGGCCAGGTGCAAAACTCCCTCTACTGAGCTACCTGTCATAAAACTGACCACGAACAACACGGAACTACGACGCAGTGGTTCAGTAGCTCAGGGGTTAGAGCATTGGAGCGCAAATCCAAGGCTGTGGGTTAGAGTCCCACCTGAGACCATTGATTTTGTTTTTCTTCGTTATTTCTCACCAGCCTCGCCGGTGTCCAGTGATTTTTCTCTTTCTAATTCTTCTTCTTCCCGATGTTATCTCCTAAATTTTTTTAATTTTTTTTGGCTTTGTTTTGAGACCTCCTTTCACTGGCCATTATAACGGGTAATAAAAGAATTGAATTGCGTTGAAGTACAACCTGAATACCAGAAATTTAATACATGTGAGAGGATGAAGTTGGATAATGCACAGTGGTCCAAGTAATTAATACCATGATCATGATGAACACTCTGCCGCAGCTCTCTGCCGCTGGTTCTGGCTGTGAGGTCTACTCAAATAAGGCCGGGTACGAGGTCGTGGTCAAAGTAACGGCAAAGGGAAAAAATGGCGACAGAAGAGACAGAGGAGCAGCACAAGCCTTCTTCTCCCGAGAGCATACTTTACGAACTTTTGCAGCCTGCGGAATGGCTTCTCGAGCCAGAACAGGCAAGGCTTTGCTGGAAATCGGAGCATGGGAATACTTGTCGTAACTATCTGCATTTTTCTTACTTTTCTTAGGGTGGCAAAGAGCGTGAGCCGTTCTCTGCCTGGTCAGTTCTGCTCTCCGTCAAGGGTAGGCTCCTCTTATTCAATAGTGAAAATGGTCGCTTCGGTACCCTGTCCACTGTCGTATGATAGTGTGCTAATTCCTTGTTGTGGTTATCGCTAACGTTTGGCCTGATTTGTCCCGCACGGGAGCTCCCACTAAGTTTTTTTAAGTTTATCCGTGGCTCATATCACTCTGATGGTGCGGTTGTTTTGTTCGTGCATGAACAGGTGCTGGCTTGCTTGTGTGGAATTTGCTGACATACCCACTGAGGTCTGTAGGTTGCAGGCGCTTGTGTGCAGCTTTCATTTGCCTCTCCAGGTTTCTAATGTTGGATAACCGTTGATGTGCAGGTTTCTAGTGATCATGATAGCCGTTGATGTTCGTTCAATTTCTGTGTCCGCCCACCAACCTACTAGTTGGTTTGTCTGTTTTTCTCTGTCCGTATGTGCCCGCTTCTCATCTCCCATCTGTCCCATTCTCTTACTTTCTGTCTATCTGTCCGTCTGTTTGGTTGGGTCTGATCTCTCTCTCTCTCTCTCTCTCTCTCTCTCTCTCTCTCTCTCTCTCTCTCTCTTTCTCTCTCTCTCTCTCTCTCTC
>JAOWAW010135356.1:0-11231 GCA_028565695.1 Nicola tetela
GGAGAGAGAGAGGGAGAGAGAGAGAGAGAGAGAGAGAGAGAGAGAGAGAGAGAGAGAGAGAGAGAGAGAGCGCTGGGACGGACTAAATGATGTAGTCTTAGGCCAAAGAAAACTTATCATACTTAAAATGATTAGCACGACGCTGAAGAAAAACAGACAAGCTAGGAGAAACACTAATATCAGAGCTAGGGGAGAGAATTAAAAGACCCAGAGGAAAAGGTAGAAAAGAGTTCAGGTATCTCGATGTTTTCCTTGCTGGGAACTTCCTCATACGAGATCTTTCCATTACGCAAGGAATACTTGCGTTTGCCACTTGCTGAACGCGACAGACGCCGAAGTTGAATAGGACCTTCTCCATGCAATGGTCGCCACAAAATTAATAAGTTAAGACGTAATCAGGATATTAGTGCCTTTCGTTGGGCTCTTTGAGGAAGAATGGTCAATGTGTATTGTCCACGCGATATTTGTGACACTGATTTTGGAAAATCTGCTCTGGATGCAGACCTTTTATAGCCTGAAATTAAAAGTGGCACATAAAACTTTTAATAGCCATCTATCACCAAGTGTGTTGATTTTTAAGTTTGCACAAAGAGGTTTACACGGGTCATCTCTGCCCGCTCCTGAGCACACTCTAATGGCTCTGCGTTCGAGTGCTCCTAAACGATGACAGGATGGTCAGATGCTCGAATTGCACCGACAAAAAGTGGCCAGCAGTAATCCCGGATGATGTCTGGATAATTGAGATGAAATGTAGTCTTCCAACCTGACAGTTGAGTCGTCGTCTGGCTCGTTAAAAAGCACTGAGCTTCCGTCCAAAATAACTTTAGAAGCATGGAATTCCCAAGTCTTGTCTATGGTAATACCAAGGAGCTTCGAATGTGTTGCTGATGGAAGTGTGCATGACGTCGTTGAAGAGTAGGCCAATGCATGCAATCCTATGCAGAAAATGCTCCGACAAACACACGCAGAACAAGATTTCTTGATATCAGACCAACAAGCCTCGCTCGGAGAGATCCTGATCGGTCAATTCAGGGGCCCTGGAGACAGTAGTTGTAGCTAAATGCAGGTTATCAGTAATTGTATAAACTGTTAGGTCATCTGCATATGATGGAACCTGTAACGGAGTTCTAAACGACGGCATGTAGTTCGTGATTGGTAAGGTCATGCCGCGGCGGTCAAGTGGTTAAGGCGCAGGAGGCCAAATCCTGAGACCGGGGTTCGATTCCCGGTCGCGACATACATGTAGCTTTTGCTGTCGTACCTATTCCGTCTTCCGCTGTTGCCAACCTTACCGAGCGAACGATACAGGAGGAAATCCTGCTA
This sequence comes from Nicola tetela, assembly GCA_028565695.1. Taxonomy (NCBI): domain Eukaryota; kingdom Metazoa; phylum Porifera; class Calcarea; order Clathrinida; family Clathrinidae; genus Nicola; species Nicola tetela. Next base: position 1,324 of record JAOWAW010135356.1, read on the forward strand.
CAGAATCTCCACTGACAAGGAATCCACAGCCATAGGCAAGTGAGACAGGTAGGAGATCAACAAAAGCGATCCCAATATGCTGCCTTGCGGAACTCCATTGTGAATGGGACATACATGTAGATCTGAAGACTGGCCATTGATGACCACCCGCTGGAAACGGGACGAAAGATACAAGTAAAACCATTGAAGAATTATTCCAAAAAGTGCTTTCCCTAGTCAGTGAGCGAAGGAGTCTGAAATAATCGATGTGGGACATTGTCAAAAGCTATAGTGAGGTCAAAAAAGGCAACGCTTACCGTCTTACCCTCGTCCTTAATTAACAGCCTGCCATCGGTCCATCGTAGCAAGCAAGAGATCTTCATAACAACGTTTCGGCCTGAAACCGTATTATATTGGTCATTCTGGAAGAGATGATTGGCTAAGCTCGAATAATGAGCAAACCTGAGCACGTTTGATTGATTCTAATACTTTGGAAATTGAGGAGGGTAAAGAAACACCTCTGTGACTTCAGACAACAATGGATCGCTTAGGTATGAGGTCAGCCATCTTGAAAACTTGAGGATCTTTACCAGACCATAATGACCAGCTGAAAAGATCCGCTAGTGACAGTGCCACGCCTTTAGAAGCCATGGGTCGATGTCGTCCAGGCCACCCAATTTGTCGCAGTCAAGGTTGGATAGATAAGGATGAACGTTTCTGTTGATAACTCATTTAAGTACCCCATTGCATTCTCTAATGGTGGCCTGTAAGGAAGATGTGTGTATGTGTGTGTGTATGTGTTTAACATAATTATGTGTGTGCGCGCAGGTGTTGTGTGTTTGTGCGTGTGCGTGTGTGTGTGTGTGCGTGCGTGTGTGTGTGTGTGTGTGCGTGTGTGTGTGCGCGCGCACGCGCGTATGTGCTGAATGTTTATGTGTCTGTATGTGTATATGTGTGGGTACGTGTATGTGTGTCTGTATGTGTGTGCGTGTGTGTGTATGTGTCGACATAAACTTGGAGGGAATAACAGCTCTGATTTAAGTCCCAGGCCGTGATGAATGTGGCATTCTCAATAGACAAAATCTAGCATTTGATTTTTGGATTTGTAATTGTTTGTTAACCCCACAGTTAGTTGAGTCACGGTTTAATTAATACGAGCATGCATAAACTGCTAAAACCCCGGGCCGATTTTGCTTCTGTACAGTATAGATCTACTCTAAGTTATAATGAACACAAGCCCTAGAATTTACTAGAAAGAGGCTAAGGCTTGTAAGCAGTGCGCAAACTCATACTGGTCGTTCAATTAGTATTAGCAGCGAATCCCTGTACAGTCTTAAGTTTGCCGGCCCGTCATCGATGCATCACGTCTAATCCGGCCTGACCTATGGCCATCGACCGGTTACGTTTTTGTCACGTGTCACTGACCTATCAGGATCTCGTGCGTCCGTGACTGTAGCACTTTAGCTCGTGCGGCAGTTCTGATGTTTTTCACGCGTTCTGTGGCGCCCACTGATCTAACAAGGAACGCGGACATGATATTACCCAGGCTTTACAGAAGTCACGCCCAGTTTTACCTGAAGTGGAGAGGATTTTGCTTCCGCTGCAGCGGTTTCTATCGCATGTGCATGTAAAGATCTTCATCGGAGCGGTAATGTCTTCTTCATAATCCTGGCCGGTCACACTCGGCGTGCTCGCTGGGGCCGCAATGAGCATGAGGCGAGATTAACCAGGGGAATTATATGACATAATTATGTACGCCTGAGGATTGTAGAGGCAGCGTGATCATGCCCTACGTCACGACGTGTGTAATACATTGTACACGTGCACAAAGCGCCTCCGAAGGGGGCGGGGCCAGTATATAACACTAAGTGTCGTGAAGGTGGGATCGAGTGCAATTGAGAGAAGGGCCAAAAGGCACAGCTTTCTCTCTGGCTTGGCACGCGAAGCTACAAAAAGTCGAGCTGCGAACGTTCATATTCGAGCACCGCCACTGAGCCCGAAGAGCTCATCAGAGAATATTATATAATGGTCGTTTTTCCCACTTCAGCCGACCCTCAGTTACTCAGGAAATCTATTCAACAACGATCCATCCAACGGGATTGACTTGTACTCAACATAAAACTGCTAGATTGAGTGTGTGTCACTGTCGAATTTACACGAATGGGAACAAGACCCACTATGATGGCCAATGATTGTCTGTTCAATTCAGAGTACACCAGTGAGAAAGGAGAAATTAATGACACTGACCGACCTGCCTCGCAGAAACACAGATGTGCCTATCATCCTTTGCATTGCTGTTTTCGCATGCGTATACATGCCTGGCATTGGCCATGAATTCCTTTCGAGTAACCCCGCCGTAACCCCGGCTCTCAAGCTCTACGATGGCATGCCGGGGTTTCTTACACGCCACCGGCCTGTCGGAGCAGGTCTTCGGCCTAGCTTCTTCGTTCGATCGACCGCTGCCCGCCAAGCACAGGCAGCGGCGCATGCTCAGTTGGCAGAGTCCCAGTCACGTGATGATTGTTCACGCAGCCCCACAGCGTTAACCCCGAGATTCGTATTCATGTTCGATTCTGCGACAGCATTTGCGTGAACCCTTATACAGAACTTTACAGCCGCGAAGAGTTTTACTTTCAAGCGAAAGGCGAAAAGGAAATTATTTCACGAACATTAAGAGGCTTTAGGCTTTAGATGTACAGAAACTGAGCTTTGGAACATTGGTAGTCGATCGGAAAATGTACCAGCATTTAGCTTATTTTCATGGTCGCGGCTAAAAGCCAGCGCCGCAGATCGTTAGACTCACTTTCAAACAAAGCATTTGCCGAAAGCCAAATCGTCCACGCTCGCTTAACGGTTACCAACGGCCCTACATAGCCCGGAGTCTCGTCGAGCCTCGAGCCAAGGGCGGCACGCGCTAAATCGACCATCTCTCCGCTCGCCTGCACAGGGTTATTTCACCTTCAGCGAGTAAGAGCGCGCCTAAAAAACTTTTAAACCGCCTTTACATCGAAGAATGCTCCAGTGATTGCTCTAAGCGTGTCACGCCGATCGTCCCCTCCCTGCTTAGAGCTGTGGGTCTCCGGGCCACGAGTTGCAGACGTCAAACTCGCCAAGGCGAATCGTTGAAGTCCTGAGTGCTGCAAATTGCACCAACCAGAGTGGAAAGCCTTTTCCTTGGCAGTGGAGGGGAAATCGATTCGCTCGCGCCAATCAGCGCCTCTGTGGCTGTGGCGAATATTCCTTTCTACCGCCTCGCCTTGCAAGGCCGAGCCCTCTGTTTGTGGTTGACAGTGGTTTGGGTGTGTTTGTGTTAGCTCTCACACGCCAACGGGAAGGGCGTAAAAGACAGAAGTTCGTCCCGGGACCAGTTCAATCCCAATTCCCTTGCTTGGTGGATGGTTGACGCAGGCTCCCCTCGTGCAAGGACAGAAAACTCGCCACCCGATCTGCTGACAGACTCGGCGTCATTTCGTTAGTTTAGAAAACCCTGGAAATGTTTCATCTTACTATGCGGAACTTGAAAACGCTAATCGTCTTCCTGCTGTTATGTACACCATACGACAGCGTGGCACGACGAGGCATCCCTGGACTTTGGTGGTAAGCACCTACGAGAATATTTCTTTGCAAGAATATTAATTTTCTGAGTTTTAATCGACCGAAGTATAGTAGGGCAGAGTCGGAAAGCGCCGGCCATAGAAATGATTTGAAGCCGGCAAGTAGAGTACTTTGTTTGACGCGAGAGCCACTCGAGATACTCCTGTGTAGATGCGAACGCTCTCACTACGCCGTTCACCAGCCGTGCTCTCTTCTGCTGTGTGATGATTCGGCTGTGGACAAAACGTTACGTGAGAAACGACCGGCCTGCGGAAAACGGTAACTACTACCCATGTTGTCATCTCTAGCGACTTTGAGGAGCAGGCTGGGGAGAAATGTTAACTATTTTACACGAATTGTTCCGATCCCGGCCAAGCAATCGATAGGAAGGGCGTTCTGTGTGTCGGAGGGCGGAAACTATTTGGTAGCGGAAAGTAATGTTTAAAATCTGACAGAGCCACGAATAGGTTTTCTAACATCCATCTGTCATTTTATCGCCTACCGTTTGCCTTATTCGCATGGATACCAGAGGTTGGGGAACGGCCTGTATCTGTGCAATCGACAAGCGACGGTGAATATCTTTCCTATGTACCGTGAAGAAGGCTGGCCAAGGGATTATAAAAACAAAAAATTGTTTTGAGGTCAATGTGTTAACCTGCTTTCTGACAACTTATGACGAATAAATAGATCGTTCAAATTTAAGGTGAAGCAAGACAGAGCACCTTTGCTCCGGCCTGGCAACTGGACAGAGATGAAAAGAAGCTACTTAGCATCGTCAGGCTTCTCAAATTCGATGACCGTTTTGATAAGAAGTTTTTGATTTTCAAATTTCTCTCTGGTGTGCATGCGCGCAGGTCGGGTTGATTTCCCAGCCCTGGCATGGATTTCAGTGTAAATGTCTCTCGTGTTGGGCGACATCGGCATGCCGTTGGCTCTGTACTGTGGTAACAGTGAAGTGCAAAGCCAAATTCTGTGCACGTGCTAGGTTCTCGGTAGCAGACGGAGCGCGTTGCACAACTTAACTGCGTCGATAGACGAGAGTAAGCAGCCTGATTGGCGAGAAATTGAGGAGATCCAGGGCCGACAGATCTTCACTTTAATTTCATGCAGCTCTCGGCGCCACTCTAGAAGCTGATGAGCAGACGAAGACGAAATTGAGCTCGCCGGTTGAAGTCCAAGTCGAGCAGGTCGCAGCACGTGACGGTCTTCCTGTTGACGTGAGTCGACCAGGTCATGTGTGGAAAAGGGGTCGTCGCTAACACACTTTTAGTGTGATGCTCTTTCAAGTAACGATCGCAAACCTGCAACTCTGTTCCGCCGCTGCTTCCAAGTTAGGCGTGCCGCTGTTAGGTTAGGTTGGGTTAGCGCTAACGCAAGACAGATTGGGCCTGAGCATGGCGGGACATCTCTGGGGATAAGGTGAAGGCGCCTCGATAATGTCGAGTAGTATGTTAGAGTATTGTTGGCGCTAAAATGGCCAGCCAGTCGCGAGCGCGCAGGGCGAATTTTCCCACATTCAGACGTGCGCGATAGATTTTGCAACGCGCTGGGTATGCTTGATAAGAGTGCTCGTGAGCTCTGCCTGTCATGGCACTCCGCCGTCCATCCATCGGCGAAGACAGGAAGCCATACGCGAAGAATGATCAAGATGATGACGTCTACTATTTTACGTGCATGAGAAGTGTTAAGCTTGGTGAAAATGTAAAGCCGACCGGTAACCGGAAATACCACGCTGAAGGCACGGAGTTCCAGCAATACACATTGATCGGGCCAACATGAGATGCAGGGTACGGGCTAGAAGCATTTCTTACGCATAGAGAAAATCCTTTGCACTGCGGGATCTATTGTGTGGTCTGCTATTCAGATAGAGCGAACTGCTCGCTGGTTTTAGTTTTACATAATCGCGCTGTTAGTCAAGTACTCCGCTCCACGATCGTCACACAGAAAGGACATTTCCACTCGCAATCCACAACTTTACGCATACATCCTTTCGTTCTATGCAACTGCAGTAATTGTTTTGGTGGTTCCATTCAAACCCTCAAAATTCAGAGTTCAACGTTCGCTTCTTTTTGAGTTCTAAATTGTAACACTTCTGCGCATTTGCTTGTGGTTGTTCCTCAGGATGACCGACACACCAGAGAGTGCGTGGAATGTGCGGCAGAGATGCGACGGGAAGCCACCGGCGGAGCGCGACAGAATTGAAAGAGTTGTTTGCCAATTCGGTAATCGCTCCGTGTACCAAGCTCAGAGAGCGGCATTTACTGCTGTACAGTTGTGTCAGCAGTCGTTCGCCAACCGACGATGGAACTGCTCGTCATCCAGCCTGCCTTTTGTGGCTCGGAAAGGTAAGAGGTGGCCATTGCGCTGTGTGTGTGTGTGTGTGTGTGTGTGTGTGTGTGTGTGTGTGTGTGTGTGCGCGCGAGCCGAAGAGTAGATCTAGAGCAACACTTCTGTCTGGTGCCCAGAATAACAAGGGCTAACTGACTCTCTGTGGATGCAGCTAGAGCTTCAATGATCAAGGGTCGATGTAAGCAAATGAATGCCTGTATACGAAGCGTGCCGAGCGAAAGAGGGTGTAGTTTAACGAGAAGCAATCGTCCTCGACCGCGGCACGTTGCCGTAAAATTCATGATTTTCTCGACTCCTACGCTGAATGCGGCCATCTATGCTGATCCGTTCCGCCGCGTTGTGTAGCGGCACGTGTTACTTTTCCGGTCTCTTGACTTTAGAGCACGTATCAGAAAATAGCCCTATGCCGGTCCACAAATGCCCAAGGCATGAAAGAAGCGCAGAAGAAAGGAATGTCCTGCTACAATGAGCTGGCTTTCTGACTCATTTTTTTTCAGGATCTCGAGAGGCGGCATACCTTCAAGCGCTCGTTTCAGCAACTTTGACATACACCATTGCCCGTTCGTGCACGTCTGGAGCACTGAGAGATGTGTGTGGCTGCAACAGAGTTCATCAGCAGAACGTGAAAGAAGCAACAGAAGCTTTCGCCAAGAAGAACGTGAGCGCCGGAACGGCAAACGCCGACCGCTGGAGGTGGGGATCATGTAGCGACAACGTCCAACATGCCATCCGCTTTGGCAAAAACTTCTCTGACAAACTGGAAAATCCTGCCACGAAGCGAGGAAGGCTGGCTCTCTATAATAACGCGATGGGCAGAAAGGTAGGCGGTTTTTATTCGCGATGGAACGAACTTTTTGCCAAAGAAATCGCCGCTAACGTGCGTGCAACAGGCTATCACCGAGTGTTGTGGTTTATAGACCGAATGCTCTAGCTAGCGCTGTCTTTTGCTGTAGATATCCAGTAGTGCTACATGTAGTGCAACTTGGCACCTCCGACCATTTTTGGATTACTTGAAACTAGAACTTCTATCACCTCGCAAACCTTGCCCCTCCTCGCTTGTCTTCTCTCTCTCTTTCTCTCTCCCACTCTCCCTCTCTCTCTCTCTCTCTCTCTCTCTCTCTGTCCAGGTCGTGGAAGACTTGATGAGCCAAAATCGCGAATGTCGCTGCACTGGCATTACCGGAAGCTGCTCGGTGAAGACCTGTTGGCCGAAAGTGCCGAAGAGGAAGAATATTGAAGCTAAGATATTCGATCTGTACGACAAAGCTCTCAGAACACGATACTTCCGGAAGAAGCCAAAGCCTCCACTAACCGCTAAGCAGCAACGCAAAATTCCCAAAGAAGGCCAGCTCGTTTATATTAAACGCTCACCGGATTACTGCAAAGCGTCACCCTCCAAAGGACTGCCGGGAACAAGGGGTCGACAGTGCGATCGCGACAAGAGAGGCCCAGGAGGCTGTTTTCACTTATGCTGCGGGCGAGGTTTTCGGACGAGATTAATTCGGGAAGAAAAGTGTAAATGCAAGTTTGAGTGGTGCTGCCGCATCGTGTGTGATAATTGCAAAACCATCCAACGACAGGTGGACATTTGTAATTAGCCCCTGGATACTGAGCGGCGAGCCTTCCGATAAACTGAGAGTGTTTGTCGCGTCCGACCGGATTGACTTCTAAGTTCGTCCACAGCTCGAAACGCAAATCTCTTCAAAACGTTGAGCTCAAGCGGACATTCCCGCGTGTCGACAAAAATAGCATATTTTTGAATTCCCTTATCAGAAGAAGACTTCGTGAATACAGTTTGATATCTTGAAGACTGCCGACCAGGGCACACGTGGTTATAAATGTGTCTGCGCGATCTACGCTCTTTATCTACCCTGATCTACGCTCCAAGGACTGTCTAGAACTGTCTTCCCTCTAGCCCGGGCTCGAGCGTGGCTTTGTTCTGCTTTACTACAGAACAGGCCGCGTTAGCCTCAGCTCGTCCGTTGTTCGCTGTCTTTTCCCCTCCGGTCACACATTCTGTTTTGTCAAATTTTTGTTCATGCATAATCTTCAACTGCAGCATTTTACAATTATCATGCATTTATCAACTATTTAAATATATAACCATTGTCGCAGGGACTGTAACTAACTTGCGTGTGATGGTTGTTACAATGGCGAACCGCACCGGTTACGGAAAGCGGCAAGTCCTGGACACCGATATTCATTACTACGTCTTATTGCTAGTGTATCAGTACATGCCAAGTTGTGCTACAGTACATGTGAGTAGCATAATATTATGCAGACCGGCGAACCAGGACATTCAGATCGAACGCTGCTAACGGCAGTTGCCTGCGTTATGATCATATCGTCACAGTTACTCATGCGCATAAATTTCAAAAAGTGATAGCGATCTGCTAAGTTACACGTCAGGCATTCCAGGGGGTTCAGAGGCATGCTTCCTCCGGCAGGGAAATTTCTAATTGGACCTAAAGTTGCAGTACGTATTTTGCCTAGCTTCGGCTTGTAAAAGAGACGTTCTATTTTACAACAAGGATTTAATTAAGTGAATTTTGCTCCGACTGGGTTAATAGCGTGCGGATAAGAAAAAATAGATTCAGCACCAGTCAAGGAGACGGCTATTTGTTGTAAGACATATTTCCCTACAGGGTACTCGTATCCCTAAGAACAAGTGGTGTCTAAGAACGTTCAGCCTGGGTTTGAATGCGTTAAGAACGTCGGCAAATTTTTTATTAAGAACATTGATATTTTCTTCTGCTTATGCTGTTATTTTAGTACTGCTACTTTACGAAATCTACAAAACACGAGCACCACAGATGGCTACAATCGCCAGCAATCACAACGAAAACAGCTGCACGTAAATTTTACATGCGCTTCATACATGGACCTCTGCATGTATGACGTGCAGAACGCAATCAACAAGAACATCCAAATTAGAACGTAACCTGGCTTCACGCAAAATAAAAACATAACTAGGCTAGACTCTGACCCACCACGTTCTTAGTGATACGAGTGCCCTGTAGGTTTTTCTCCTAGCGCCATCAGTTAATTGATTAATTTTGCGGTATAGATGGATGGATAACAACTGTCGTAGGCATTGAGATACGCACTTTTTTTTTGTTCTTCTTCTATTCCGGGCCTCTAGCTCTAATTCATTGTCTCAGTGCGTATCTTCATAATGTATGCGTAACCTTATCACCTCCGCAGCTAACACCGCTCGGTTGAATCCATTTTGGAGTAGGCTGTTACTGTCAAGAAGGCGAAGCACAAACAGGGCTGTGCCGAAAGGCGTGCTGACTACTTTACCTCTGTCATTGCTCAATCCACTGATGGTGCTCTTCGTATGGAAGCAGGGAACACATTTTGAAGAGACTTGCTGCTAGGCTAGCCATAAATTAGAAGTGGGAGATTCCGGAAGACCAAACGGCCAGGCCACAGATGCATTTTGTGAATGTGCACTGAGGTTGCGTTAGCGTGAAGGCTTCGGTGCACTGTGTACGCGGCTCTCGAAAGAGTGCATCTGTATGATGTGGTTGCTATGCCTGTTTTTCTTGCCTAACTGAAAATCAACCTGCAGCCCTTATCTACTGCGTGCAACAAATGTCATTAACTGCGAAAGTGGATATAGGATCGGGTCGAGAAAAAGTCACAAAGCGCGCCATGAAGCCAGTTTTTATGAACTAGCGGATTGGTTGAGTGGTCAAGATCGTGATTTTCATTCGGCTAAGGCGCTGGGTCGCCGCAGGTTCAAGTCCGCTGTGCACTCCCAGCTGGTGAAAAAGAGAAAATGATTGGACTAATGATAATTTAGACTGTAGATGTATCGAAAGTGTACCTCTTTGATCCGTGACTGTCTGGTATTTGTAGCTCTCTAGATCTTCTCATCTGCACGATCGCTCTTTAGCTCTGTGACAATCTGCATACTGTACAGCAGTACGTTCGCGCTTCTTCTCCTCTCTCTCTCTCTCTCTCTCTCTCTCTCTCTCTCT
>JAOWAW010135367.1:0-11231 GCA_028565695.1 Nicola tetela
TGCCAAGTTCTCCAGCATCGGCATGGCATCTTCAACTTCCTTCTCAGCATTGAGGCAGTGCTCAATTAGTGGGCCACATGGTGCATAAGAGCTGAAAACAATTTCGGACACATTCCGTCTTGCAAGTTGATGGAAAGACACACAGTTCCCAAAATGTGAAAGAACCCTTGCCTTCACCAGATATGAGCGGCACACTGGCTCCTCGACACCTTCCTTTATCAGCCCGTCTCAGTAAATTGAGCACAGTTTTGAAACGGTCATAACTTCAGTGGGACAACTGAGGATTTCAGATTTAATGTACGCCGTTATCATCTCAAACGCAGCCAGATGTGCAGGACCTGTCCCTCTGCCATTCTCCTGTCTCACCAAATCTTCCGTAAGTCTTTCCAACGTATTCTTGCGGGTATAATTCCCATAGCACGAGCGGCGGTAAAGGACTTCTTTGGCGATCAAGTTACACCCTTCAACCTCCAAGAGAACCCTCTCATCCTTGCCGCTTTCTGCAGGGCCGCAGCAGCTTCGATCATGGCGCATTGCGTGAGACACACAAGCACTCATCGATTACGACAATTGGTCTTCACGCCCTGACACACTATGCACAGCTTTAGATCAGTCCTAGGCAGACTACGCCTCGTGCGCTTCCGCGGCTCAGCGCCAACACTCGCTGAGGAACAAAGAAGGCCATGCCCATCACTCCTTTCGCCATCATCTCCGCATGCGCAAGGAACCTTTGCAGGGGGATCATCTGCATCCGCCGCTCCAGGGCCCGGTTCTTCTTTCATGAACAGTGTGATCAATGAAGCATCGGCATCTGTTATTTCCAACACAAACTGTAGTTTTGAGCTTTCACCTGAAGTATATCTACACTGAAGAAAATTTTTTTATGCAAGTGAGACGATAACCAACTACTTCGAACTTCACCGCATGCGGTGCAGTGGTTGCGGTATATTATGTTATTGTGCACAGCACCTCGTTGCCATAGCAACTCATACTTGGAAGATTGCCAAACAAGACTCCCCTGTTTCGGACAGACAGACAGGTTTTTTCCTGATCTGACAGCGGGAAATGTTTTTCAGTACACCTTCCTAGAAGAATTCACTCCTAAACATTTGTTCCCTAGTGAAAGCAACGGAATTCACAAAAACAAGAACTTCTGGAATTGGGCTGCTGGACTAATGGCTTACCTATTTTGTTGACAGTGTGTGTGTTTTCTTTTGCCACAAATTCACTACCTGCATGCTCGGTCTGTTGCACACTAATCAAAACCCCTGTCTCTTTTCTTTTCTGTTGAACTTCTGGAGGAGAAAGCTGGTACTAAGGGTAAAGAGGAAAAGACTGGCCTTTCAGTTCGCCATCTAACTGATGAAGGTGTGTAGTTTGAAAGCAGTCCCGTGATACTACAGAAGTACTCCTTTCATCATAGATGCTGTGTTTCTATTAAAACCAGCCTTTACAGGTGTAACATTCTGAAAGAGTGCTTGAAAAGAACTGACTTCAAAAACTCAACACAGACATTTTATAGACTATAACAGGTTAATAGTGTCAGTTAACCACACTGCATAAACAGCTGCATTAAGCATGTTCAGTCTACTACTCCTACTAGCAGAGATCACACTAAGCATTATGCATTACAACAGGAAAATACTTAATTGACTTCGAACTGCTTAATTTGAAATTATTAAATGAGCTCGTTTGCTTTCCCATTTAACATGACTCAGTATGGCCCTGATTCTGTTGGTCACTGGATATGCAATGATGTGGCATTTGGGATATGACTTTGCCTGTTCGTACTAATTGATCCATATTTTTCTCACAGGTTTACCATTCAGCAGACAGGCTTTCTCGGATGCAGTAAAGAGAGCACTTCAGCATGGTGAGGTCGAGTTGTCCATCGCTAAAGTGTTTGTTCTTGGCATCTTTGGCTCAGGCAAGAGCAGTTTTGTTCGGGCGGTACGTGGCCTGCCATTCTGCTCCAAGTTAGGCAGCACATGTGGTGTTGAAGTTTCTACAACTATTACACGGCTGACAGTGGATGATACGAGTGAAGCTGCAAACAAGCCTTTGCTTGATTCAAGCGATGTCAACACTCTAGAAGTCCTGGAGATATCTGCAGTAGCCAGCACAAGGCAAAATCTGCGGAAGAGCATGGAACCGCCTGGACAGGCTCTTCCTAAGCAGTCATCCAGTGTGCGCAAACAGCCCACAGCCAATGCTTTAACTCGTACATCCCAACCATCTACTAAGACTACTGCCCCACGACAGTCGACATCAGCAGCTGCACTGCAAGCATGGGTTGCTGAACTGCAACGGACCATTCCAGAGCTATCTTCTGGAGATCTGACACAACTTCAAGAAATGGTCTCAAAAGATGATGTGAGCCGAAGATTGTTTGTGGAAGTGCACGACTGTGGTGGTCAACTATCGTTTTCTACAGAGCAGAGTGTTTGGTTGGACTCAGGAGCATCTACTTTTGTGGTAACCACAGACGGCACCAAAGGCCTGCATGAGAAGGTCAAGGAATCCATCTTTCGCGATGCTGATAGAAGTATCACGGTGAAGCAGAGTTGCTACAATTACACCTACTTGGACTACATTCAGCTGTGGGTATCAACAGTGGCACTTCTGGCACGCCCACATGTGGGTATATCATCCACAAAAGAGGCGACTTCTATCCATTGCCCACTCATCATCCTCACTGTCACCCACCTGGACTGCATCCCACCAGATGAGCGGGTCAAAGTGAAGGCGAGCATTTGCCGCACACTCAACACTGAAGTAATCTTGCCAGCCAAACGTCAGGGTGTCAGGATGGCTGGGCCACTCTTTGTGGACAACCAAGCTGTGAACGCCAGTGAAGCAACTCCGGGGAGCGAGATGAATGAAGTGCAGAAGACACTTTTGAAGGAGATCCAGAAGTTGTCTAAACCAGAGAAAATACCGTTGCGCTGGCTGAACATGGAGCGGGTTCTGAAGAAGCTGTGCAAGCTGCAAGGCTTCACAGGAACATTAACTGTGAAGCAAGTGTGAGCCTTGCTCTGCTCTCCAATCATCTCCCAGGGCTCACAGCTGCCATCAGATGAGGATGTCCGTGCATTGTTACTCTTTTTGGACTGGTGTGGAGTTGTGAAGTTTCCGGCCAAGTCTGATGACTACCTCAGTGATGACTCCATTGTGTTTGTTGACCTACCCTGGCTTCTCTCGAAGATGACCGCTGTAACTCTGTGCAGCATGCAAGTGCTAGGTGACTCTCCACTTGATCTGCGAGATGACGTCGACCTGCTCGAGACCGAGGGGAAGCTTACTGATCGTCTTCTCGACTACCTGTGGAGCGATTTCTGTGAGCAATCAGGTGTGAAGAGTGGGCTGCTTCGTGTGATGCAACAATTGGGCCTCACTTTTCACAGCACCCTCCCACCAGTGCTTGGCTGTTCTGGAAGCCCCTATATCGTTCCATCATGCCTCTCTGCTGACCTGCTGGGCATGAGGGATGTAGGTGGTGCCTATCATTCTCTGCCAGAGTTTCAACTGCTGCTGGAGGAAGGACTCTTTCCAGCAGCGCTCTTCTATCGTGCGGTTGTTCTGTTCCTGGAACATCTTGGTGATGACCAAATGAGCCTGATGTCCACCAAACTGCGCCTGTGTCCAAAGAATGGCAGCCTGAAAGTGCAATGTTGTCTCTCTTCTGTGCTGTTAGATATGCAGCACGTGCCAAAGGGCATTCAGCTCCGTATCTACTGCCGGTGTCATAACCCACAGAGAATGTGTGTTGAGCTACCGACAGTTTTCCGCCGATTTGTTGAAGACCAGCTCTCCAAGCTAGCAGACATTGGCAAATATGGCAAGATGCACTGGTGTTACGCCTTCTGCTGTGTAGAAGACACTCGTCACAGTCTCATCTTTCGCAGTTCTGCAGACCAGATGGCAGCACTCACACCTACACAGGACAAAGAGGAAGAATCGCGCAACTATGTCTGCAGTGTATGCTGGCCGAGGACCCACCAAGGTCTTCCAAAACACTGGCTAAAGTGGCTCAGTGCCAGTTCCATGGTGAGAGCACAACTGTATAAAGTGTGTGTGTGTGTATGCTGCATTTGTCAATGCAGTCACTTCCATATATGGCAAAACTGAGATAACCAGAAACACACTAGGAATGTCCTTGCAAAATGTCGGAATGTTTTGCTAATTACACACAGTATTTACCCTGGCTGCAAAAACTTTTACAATGCGCTTTCAAACCCCAGTACTGCCAACACTGTAGACTTTGGCATACTGTAAACAGATGTCAATTTTAGAACAAGAATCCCCTGTTGGTTACCTCCAGGTTGCATCAGATGACAACATATCGGTCAGCACTCCACAGGTGGAAAGACCAGGTGAGTGATTCTTGTCTGTTTCATTGTTCCAGCTGTTGTTACTTTTGTTGCTCTTCTGCTGTTCTTGTTTGGCATTTGTTATGTGAGTTGTGGTGATCCCTTGCTTCTGCATGACAAGGAATACCACAACTTTTGAACAGGGACTCAGGCCTTATCAATCATCAGTAGATTGTGCTCATTCTACTAAAAGGACAGATAATTGAGTCATTGAGAAAAGCAGAACAACAGTGTGCTGACACTAGATGCATTGTGTATTCTTGGGCATAGCACTGAAATCTGCTCGCGGGTCTCTACCAAATGAAGCTGGCAGAAGCGAGGTATCTGAGAGGTATGTGAATGTTGTAACCAGACACTGTTGTAGTGCTGTACAGAATAGACGCTGTCTAGTTCAATCCCAAAATTGTTGAATCATTTTCACTGATCTTGCCAATTCAAGGAAGACCTAGCACCCAACAACATTTCAAAGGTCCTCCCAAGACAAACCCCAGTATTAGTTGCATCTGTTTGTTTTCTTTTTCTCTGTTTTTTTTTTCTCTATTATTTGTTTCTGTTGTTTTTCTTGTATTTTTGAGTTTTTTTTTTTCAGTTGTTTTTTTCTGTTTAGTTTTCTGTTGTTGGATAAAAGGGAATTTCATCCACGTTGTGTAATTTCAGTTCATCCAGCCGTGCCATAGTGGTTGTGCTGAGAAGTATTTCTGACATGATTGCAAAGCGGATGACTTGTATTCATCTTGCTCTGGAGTTGGGTGTGCCAGATAAAGCTCTGGCGCTCGTTGAAGCCAAGACAGAAGGATATTACACGACAGATGTGTGTTATCAGGTGCTTCACACATGGGGGTTCAGTCTGCCGAAGCATCGCCAATCGGGCCATGCTCTATTTCATGCTCTTCGGGCAGTCAAGGAGGCTGTTGTTGCTAGGAGATACAAGGAGACTTTACTAGAAGGCAGTAAGTTATTGGCTCATGTTGAATTTTTTTGCTACAAATTTATCACTGGTGGTCCTAGCTAATGAAATGATACTTTGTTCAGCCGAGATAACACAGATGGCATTATATAATCATAGTACACACTAGTATGTACATTGAATGTGCATAAACATCAGTCACTGTGCATGACCACCAATACCCCTATTAGCGGGCATTGCCTTTGTATTTATCTGTTCAAAGTTTTTGTGTGTGATGTTCACCCTGATTAGCATGCTACATGGTGTTTATTTGTCATACTATTGAAGTAGTTTGATTCCCCTCTGTTTCTCCCAGGTTCTGAAGAGGCTGGTGTTGAAGATGTTCACAACGGAGAGAGGTAAGGGTGAATTGAATCACATTGACATTGGTTAATAGCTGTAACCATAGCAATGACTAGAACACTGGAGTGCTATTAGACCCTGGTGTGAACTTTCTGAGTTTGATACCAGTGACCAGGGCACTCACCCTTGTCTTTTAGTGGTATTGTAGACACAGACTCATGTGTATAGGCAGAACATCTCTATAGGATAGAAAAGATGCATTCTCACCTCTGCACTAACACATATATGGGGTTGTGGTGCCCGCTGCCAACCACATGTGATTTTATTGATACATCAGATCAGAAAAATGAATTCTGAAAGAACAACAAAGTTGTGCCAATCTGACTAAAAGTGCTGATTGCTACAGGAGTGCCTGAACGAACAATTATATCTAGAAGAATAACACTATGAGCAGACTGGCATGAGATCAGCTGCCAGATTAATTTTCAGCTATTAATATATAGCTGATGGGAGAAAACCTTCGTGCTCTGACAGACACATGCAATGGAAGAAAAACCATTAAAAATTGAGCTGATCTCAGCTGTGTTGAAAAGTGAAAATTGGTAATAAAAAAAACAAAACAGATTATGTCCTCATTAGACTAGATTGCAGATAACACAGAATATAGAGGGTGGGTGGGAACTGTGCAACAGCGTGTAGGCTGGCTGGACTCAACTGAGCGGAGTGTTAGCTTTCAGGCTCTTATATAGCTTGAAATTCATGTGCAGCCAGTGAAAACTTGCTTCTTGCCTTTCTTGGTACGCTCGGGCAGCAAGAAGCGTCATTTTTCTGCTGGTTTAATTGCAGGCTCAGCCACAGCCCAGTTTCAGCCATACTTGCTGCTGGTCGAGTGAGCTGCATGCCTCTGATGAGCAAGATGACGTAGTCCGCGTGTGACGAGTCTTGTTGATCTGCTCGTGGCATGTGGACATGTAGGTCCACGTAGCTCTGACATGCAAAGACTGATCATAATCCTGTGGATCATGCATGCTGGTAGTAGTCTACATGCTTGGGAAACACAGCTCTTGGCAGATCTGGCTTGATCACAAAAGTAGTGAAGGTGTGCTGTCTTAACAGTGTACCCAAAACAAACTCTACCCAACAGCATATTTGCTTCCTGTTTGAAAATGATCTGCTGGTATCAACCAAAATGTGTGCGCTTGGTCTGGAGTTGATAACCCCTTGGTGCTAGTGATTTTGTCACTACTGATTGTAGCAAGTATGTGTATTATTTGGCTGTATGTCTACGTCAGCTCAGGTTGTCAAATTCATCTTCTAGTGTCTCAAATTAACAAGGAGAAGGAGAAATCATTTTCTGTCCTTTGGCTTCATTTTATCCCCAACAGTGGCACAGACCATCTCCTGAAGAAGGCAGCATTCTTCATAGCCAACCGGTTGAAGGGGGACAAATGCCAAGAACTTGCAATCAAGCTGAATGTTGACGAGAGCGTGCAAACTCCATTGGATAGTGCAGTCAGTGAAGGCCGATACACCAGCAGCCATGCCTATGACATGATGCGCAACTGGCTTCACTCTTCTCCAATAGACGAAGCTCAGAAGCTCTTGCAGGCTTTGGTTGAGGCAAGACTGGTGAAGATGGCTGAAGATGTGAAGAAGCTGTTCCTCTCAACATGTAAGTACACATACCTATCACAATGATTATGGGTTTTATTTCACGTAATTCTGACACAAACTGCAATGATCTTGTCCATCTTCTATAAACACAAAGTTATGCAAGATGAACAGTGAAAACATTTCATGATTTCTTTGTGATCATTGCTCAACTGTGCATTGGACATCAGCTTGTCATGTTTGTTAATGTGATTATGTACATATGGATGTGTATGCATGTGTATGTGTGCATTTGTGCACATGTGTGCACCTGTGTGTATGTGTACCTGCATGTGTTTGTGCATATATATGTATGTGTGCACGCTTGCTGTAAGTGTTTCTATGTGTGTTGTGGCTGGTCCGGCATTTTTTTGCTTTTAAGGCTTCACTATCTTCAGTACAGCAGAAGGATAGCAGGCTTTAGTGTTTTGTGACAAGTGCTTTTGTGATCTAGTGTATTGCTGGGTTTGCTCATTACACACATTTCTCCTTACACTCCAGCGTAACTATGGGAAAACAAAAAAGCTACACCTCTGTTATTCTCTCACATTCCAACCTGCATGAGGAATGTAAGGGCAACCCTTGGCAAAGTGTCATTTTTCCACAAAGTTATGCTGGAGCGTAAGTTGAAATGTACATATAGTACTTTTGTGTAATTGTTGGTCAGTGCAGAATTTAAATGGGTTGTCTCTTGCTCTGTGCTGTCTCTTCCATTGTTGTTCAGTTGAGGATGTCACTCAGTCCGAGTAACATTGTGGCAAATGAAGAAACCATGGCCATCAGCACTGGCTGAGGCTAAGCATCTGTTGCAGTGTATACAATGTCTTCTTCTTCTTCTCCTTCTCCTCCTCCTCCTCCTCCACCTTCTTCTTCTTCTTCTTCTTCTTCTTCTTCTTCTTCTTCTTCTTCTTCTTCCTCTTCTTCTTCTTCCTCTTCTTCTTCTTCCTCCTCCTCCTCCTCCTCCTCCTCCTCCTCCTCCTCCTCTTGTAAATGCTCTTCTATTTGTTCTTCATTTTGTTGGTTTTGTACACCTTCTTCTTGTTCTCCTTGTTCTTCATGGTATTGAGTTTTTTTTCTTTTTGTCAACTTTTTCTACTCTTTCTCCTTCTTTTCTGCTCCACAAAAATGTTCAACTTAGAACCCAGGGGGATCAATTTTTACTGGTGCTTCCACAGTATTGAATAATCAATGCTTTGCATAAAATGGTAGCCTGTTTCATTTATGAGTTTCACGCTGTACTTACTGTTCTGAATTGCACTATGCTGTATACAACTATTTTAGTGTTTGACATTTGCTTGAAAACTCTCAGAGAAGCAAATCAATTGACCTACAAAGTAAGTTATCTGTTGCTGCATAATACTCTTTTACATGCTGCCATTTCAAGGTTGTCAAAACCCCTAGTGATGTTTCAAAGATGTGTGTACTTGTGAAGGTGATGGTGGAATCCATTACATTACATGTAATTGTTTGTTTTTGATGCTCTGAAAAGATGAAGAACGACTGTGTGCCATGATCATCATCCGTGTCCGTGGTCTGAATGGAATTTTATACTGGTTGTCTGTTTTTGAATTTCTGAGTTTTCGCTCAAAGACCGCAACTCAATAATCCAAAAATGTCTTTTAAGCTGCAAAGTTGTGGGCCAGGTACAAGACTGATCGAGCTGTGCGGTCGACCAAGTACAAAGAGAAACACATACAGTACACGTAGTATTGGTCAAGCCCAGACTGGACCATAGTATTGGTTAGAAGTATTTACAAACAAACAATCAGTGGGCACATTTCAAAAATAATGCGCTATGAATATAGATTTGGATGAATTACAGATTTTTCCTGTTTTAATGAAATGCACTTATTGGAAACAGGTTGTTGCCATTGGGATGTAAATGGTGACCGATGACCAGCATGTCTTTGACTGGCTTAGCCACAGAGCGGTTGCAGATTGAATAATTCCTCAAATCCCCCATGGAAGTGGATGTTGTTGCATTGAATGAACTCAATTCATCCAGAGAAATCATGATTTTTGGAATGACAATTTGGCAAAAAATTCATGCAGTTCAAAATTCATTACCTTTGGAATGTGCCCAATATGGAAGATTTGTGTCAGTTTTCTGGTAGAAGGCGGTACACTAACCCACTATTAAAACTAAGTTATTGAAGTTATTGTAATATGTATATGTCAATACAGTCGCCCCTTGTTAATCCACCACCCTTGAAATCCAGCATCAGTTTCTTTGAAACGGATCTAAAGCATTGGTTTTGCCCTTGTTAATCCAGCACCCTTGGATTCCACCTCCAGCTGTCAATTTCTCACACAAATGACAGAAAATGCATCCATTTTCCCTTGTTAATTCACCAGTATCTGCAGGCGGCCCCAGCTCACAGTGGCAGAGCATGACCTATTTTTCTTCCCAACATTACATTTTCCTCACCATGCCTATGTAAATTGAGGTCTTTTTCTCACATCTTTTTTACCCCTCATTGCATGGCTTCTTCATCTTGGCCTGTACTATGCATATGTTGGTGTGGATTGAGGATGTACTTGTTGAAAAGGCAGGAATGGATGTTAATCCAGCACAATTTGCCTGTACAAACACCACTGGTTTAAAAACAAGGGCTGACTGTATGGGCATTAAGCATCCCAGAAAACCAGAAAACACTGACCAGAAACACTGTTTGGCATCTTCTTTTTTTTCTACCTTGGCCCATGGATTCATGTATCTGTAGACCAAAGTGGTTTTTGTACTTAAAATAAACCTATATAACATTGAAAATCTAGATTGCAGCTACAGCAGAGGACTCAAGTTTTCACTCACTGTCAATTGATGTTCAGGATTCATTTCTGTAAGGTTTAAACGATTACGATATATATTAATATGTGCTTTAGTCGGTTTGATGGTTGATAAAGTTCGGTCAATTCACAAGCAAATTAATTGCTATAAACTGCTCATTAACTTGATAACCTTCCTGAATGCTTTGCATCAATCATATTGTGCTTCATAGGCCGTAGACTGCTATGCCTGCCTGAAGCAGTGTCATGGAAGACATACCGGTGAAAGACATCACGTTTTCTTTTTGATTAAATGACTTTTCTGTGTGTAATTGTGAGGTGGCTCTTAAAGGCCCCTGCCAGTTCTGTGTGTCTCAGTTTCTGCGCAAGACCATAGCAGGCCATGCATTCTGCATGGGTAGCGTTTAGAATCTTGACTACACCCTGTTTGACTAGTAATGTAAACAGTAGCTGACTGTAGCCTAGTAGACACCCTACTTATACTCACTATAAGAGCTATTTCTGTTTAGCTATGTGGTACTAGAATAGGTAGAAAAACTTTTCTCTGCATAGTAGATCTAGGTCCCCATATTCATGATACCCGTACTCACGACATTTATTTATTATATATGATATATTTTAGAAGAATAGTCCACTAACCAGTACAGCTAATCGGGGGATTCTCCTTCGAGGTAATGTGTGTGTACAGAGTGAAGTTAAACTACTGTGCGTGCATTTCATTTAAACAATTCAGTTAACGAAAGAGAACCTGTTGTGCTCGAAATGGCTGTCGAGCCGCTTCAAGGAGAGAGAGAGGGTAGGAGAATACACAACAACAGAGGGTAGAGTGATGAGTAAAGCTAGAGAGGAAGGGAGAAAAGACTGAAGGTATGCGGAGGTGACACAAAGCGGAAATTCAAAAGAGTTGTCAGCGTTCCTCAGCGAGTAGATACACCTCTTGCTATCTGGCAGAGGCAGATGTTTGTGCAGTTTCGCTGGTCCTTCTCCGTGGATTAAGCGCCACAGGTAAATCAGGGTTGTACGCCTGCGCCGCCAGGCCAGGATTGGCAGATTTAACCAGGCAAGGGGAGTGGATGAGCGGAGGTGACCATCTTGACGACCATGAACACAGCGGTAGATTGCCCTGGCCACGGAGTTTTGGAGACGTTCCAACATTAGTATGTCCGAGTGACTAC
>JAOWAW010135378.1:0-11228 GCA_028565695.1 Nicola tetela
AGAAGAAGAAGAAGAAGAAGAAGAAGAAGAAGAAGAAGAAGAAGAAGAAGAAGAAGAAGAATTGATTGTGATATTGCTTTTGAAGACTTTGCATGAAGTACAGCTATCCCACTTCTAGCTTTTGCACTCTCTTGAGTTTGCCTGAGGTTGTATATCTTTCTTCCTGTGTAAAATTTTTTGTGAATGTCTGCAGGCATCGCTGTCCTGATTGACCAGTCTCATGCTTGAGATTTTAATTGGACTGCAAAATTCATTAAGATGTAGTGATAGGCCATACGTAGTGATAGGCTATCCAAACAATTGTTCTTCAAACAATTTATTTTAATTCGACAGCGAACATGCCTGATTTCTTACTGCTGTCCAACACAATGTAACCTGAGAATTGTGTCAGCACAGCTCTGGCAAAAAAACCTTCTGAACGGTGTCCTCTGGACAAATCCCCTTTAGATCAAAATCATATGTACATGGCGAAATTCCTAAGCGGCTCCTACAGATGTGGAACTACGAATCGCTTGCGACATTTTATTTTGTCTGCTAGCAGTTCATCTACCCACTCGAATGGCAGTCGAAATTTCAACAACGCACTCAGGGAGCATCACGTTTGCTATGATAGGTCAATACTATGCAGGCTAGATTTTACCTGCCAGTATACCCACGTGCCACCCATATGTCATATTGTAACTGTACGCGATAAGCAGATAAGACGGTGTGCGGTATGCCCGAGAAAGAAGTTCCAGTTAGATGAACTCCGATAAAAAAAATTATAATGGAGTCATGATAAATGGAAGTATTGGCAACAGTACCGTCAGCGGCTGGCCAGCTGCTAGCTGATTATTACACTCTGGCTGTGTAACTATGGTGTGATGTCACGTGTTGCAACTCCACTTGGCTTTAGGCTTTGGCGCCGATCTGCAATAGCAGCAGTTCGAAGTGCTAGTATGTCGAGACTCGTTTCTTGTCCTGAACGACGTGCTGTCTTCACAGCGACGTTCATCATGCAGGACAGCACGTTGGACAATCTCAGACAAGGGAACGAAAGACAAACTCCAAAGGGGTTACTCGCTCAATTCAAAGAAAAGCTACGACCCATGGCTTGTCCTTGGGCATTATTATAATCAAGATAATACTGGAGTGTCGTATTTCGCACCATCCGCGACTACATACAATACTGTGTGAGCAGGCCACGACACATTCCTTTGATATGGTGGCATGTTTCCGCACGGAGTACTAAATGCATACCTTTTATGGCTCCGCCGGGCCAGCATGATCCAGCCGAACGCGACTCCACGCGTACATGCCGTGGAGGGCTTGTTTTTTAATCTCTGTACCAGGAGTGGCACGTGACTTTGCGGGAATTCTGGCAGTATCACCATGACCACGTGGTTAGTCTGCTCAAGCTTCTCGGAGAGCTAGCCCGAGGCATCCCTGAGAGCGCCCCATTTGGGCACAGAGGGGCCTTGCCAATGCCGCTTTCCTGCTACGCTTGTTAGCAAAGGACGATCGTCGAGAAAGAAGTCTTGATTGATAGAGAAACACTGGTATCCTTGGTACACCTCAAGCCAGTTGACGATCTCCAAAGCTACTCCAGTTCAAGGGTACTCTATCTTTGTTGTCGCCCATTGAGTTGGTCAGTTGTTCAAGGTGAAGTACAGCACTGGTGGAAACAGTAAGGTCCAGGTCCCCTCGGGTAAGCAAAAGAGGGTCCACTCTATAATTCTTTGCTTGTTCTTTTCGTTCTGCAGGTTTTCTTCAAAGATTGGATTCCAGGGCGTTTTTACTTGAAATTGTTGCCCTTCAAGGGCTGTTGGGAAGTGAATCACTGGCGCCGGGATGGCGTCAGAAGAGAGGAGATTTTTCCTAAGAGAAGGAGTTATTTGTCTGCTGCTGTTTGCGATTGCTCAAAGTACTTCAGCCCAACAACCACCTGTGTTTGCGTTGAGGGAGTACCATCGAGAAATACGGGAGGATGTTCCTGTTGACACAAGTGTCGTAAGTTTGACGGCCACCGATCCTGACGGAGATTCGGTGACTTATTCTATAGTGAACGTGACAAGCAACAACTTCGTAACGTCCTCTAGAATTTTCCGGATTATCGCGGCGACTGGGGAGGTTCGGACAGCGGCCACGCTTGACGGTGAAACTGATCGCTTTTACGTCGTGTTCGTGAGCGCGGTGGACAGCAGTTCGGCACGTTTGAGCACTGTTGTGCCGTTGACGGTTGTGCTGACGGATATCGACGACACTCGGCCTGTCATAACGGTACTCGACCGACAAATAGTCTTCACTGACGGACAGCGGCCAAACGTTGTCAACGGCCTACCCGTGGATCTGACGAGAACCGTCAAGCTGACGGACGAAGATACTGTCCTCTCTGGACTGCGGCGAGCAGATGCTGCTCTGCGTACAACTACCGAGGTAAGAGATCTGTATAACTCATTTCAATGGACTATGTAATGTCTGTACTCGTTTAGAGGTACGTGCATTGTGCTGTGTGTGTGCGTGCGTGCGTGCGTTCATGAGAAAAATCCCAAACTATCAGATATGCACTATGGCATCTGCTTAAAATAAAACCCTACACCGAGAAAGGAATTCAGTGAACTCTTGCTCACAAATTTGGGCTTCTGTGCAGGCGATTGTTCCGAATTACTAAAACAAACGTGTGAACTACGAAAGTGCAAAGATCTTGCTTTCCGTCGATTTTTTCCTATGTCGCTACTTAGTAGCAAGAAAAGGTGAAAAAGGGTAGTATTCGATTCTAGTCACGGGTTTTCATTGTAAACATGGCACCTTGTACGTAGGCTGACGGACAGTCAAAGGGGAGAAGATTATCGCGCGAGGACGCGATCATTCGCAAGTATGCCCACGAGGTTTCTCGGAGAGACTTTGCCGGTGCGGTTTTGGCGCCGTGGCTTTGCATATTTTGCGGTTATCGCTCTCTGTTGATTGTATACTGTCACGTTCGCTGGCCTCTCAACAATAACACGGGTGGCTCACTGAGGAGGAGAGTGACTCCGAAAACGAGCAGTGTATGGTCCCCAGTGCAGAACTTGAATGCGTCAGAAGGCACACACCCACGGAGCTTTGATTTCTCCTTCTGCTAGCGAAAGGGAAGAAAGCATAAAAGACAGGAAAATGCACTGGAAAGTGCGGAGCTGAAGATAAGATGCTGGATGAGCCGTTTCATGGCTCCACTCAGGGTTATCCTGGAACGAGGCTGCTGTGTGAAAACCATCACCTAAGTGCGAGATATTGCAGCCGGAGAAGACCTCTCATGATCTCAGCGACAAGTGCCCTCTGCGCAGCCGGGCCGCGCTGCGGCGCTCTGGGCTGCAGATATATAGATAATGTATATGTCACGTTTCATCTGTCACTGCATGGACACTGCCATCTATCTCACCAGGTATACTACGGGTATGTCAAGACATTAAGGAGAGGCGCTTTGCCTTGCACATGTTGCATGCTGCACGCACGCTCCAAGTGGGGTTAGGAAATATACGGCCACTGGCGCTAAAAAATTAGGTGCACACAAGACCACAGACGACAGTCATCGGCGCTAAACTACAAGCACCACTGCAACAGAGAGAGAGAGAGAGAGAGAGAGAGAGAGAGAGAGAGCATGTGTGTGTGTGTGTGTGTGTGTGTGTGTGTGTGTGTGTGAGATCAGGTCTTAGGCGCTTGAACCCAGGCAATTAGACATCATTCGTGTCGAAGATTGCACCTCTTTGTTTCTTCGACACGACTCGAGACAGAGAAAATCAACGTTAACTGAGTGCGCGGGCCCAAAACATCCCACAGCCATTCACATGCATGATGAACGCGTCGGATTTTTGGAGCTATAGCTCCAAATAATTGCCTTTTCATATACGATGTAGTCATTACCGAGTCGGGTATTGTACCCTGTCCTGGCAGTCAACGGTTGCTTTGACTGAAATAGTATAGCTTTACTGATCTCTGTTTTCACCTTCCGTCAGCTTGCTTTCTCTAGCTCCTCCAAGAGTCTCCCTTCCTTCTCTTCCTTTCTCATGCAGTTTTTTTCTCTCTTTCCCTATGCCCTTCACGTGCTCGCTCTCTCTTTCTCCTCTGTCTGTCTGTCTGTCTCTCTCTGTCTCTCTGTCTCTCTTTCTCTCTCTCTCTCCCTCTCTCTCTCCTCTCTAGATCTTTCTCTTTCTTCTATCTCTCTCTCTCTCTCTCTCTCTCCTTTCTCTCTCCTCTCTCTGTCTCTGATCTCTCTCTTGTTCTACTATGATCCAGAGTCTCTCTCTCCCTCTCTGAGTCTAGTCTCCCGGCCTTTCTCTCCTTCTCTGCTTGCCCCTGTCTGTTAATACCATTAATTTATCTCCTTATGCATGATTGCCTCACCTGCTGTTGAGCCATGTGGTGGTATACAACAACTGTCCCTGTGCATGCACAAAACGCCCAGTGATCAGCATTACTGAGTCATGATACATGTAATCATTAACACTCACATAAGCTGGAAGCAGGGCCAGTCAGAGAGAGATCATGCAAGAGGGTACTGAACGTTTTGCCTGCTGAGTGTCATCACACTGATGAAGCCCAGTGAGCGCAACATATTGCGCAATTGCTCTCTTTCTTCTCCTGCGTCTAGCTTATGGCTCATGATACCAGACAAACGGAGCTCACTGCATTGAAGCCAATCATAAGACTGCAAAATTTAAAAAAAAAAACTTACTTTAATTTACTGATGTTGCAAGTCAGTTGTACATATTCCTAGAAAAGCAACAAGTATTTGCTTATCATTGTAGAGCATTCCATAGTGTGACACAAATCATGCACAGTAGAGTCGTAAGCAGCAGCTTGGGATTGTATATGCTGGTTTCCTCTGAAAGCAAAGTGCTTTGCTTTCCATTGCTTTATGTTTTGTACAGCTCAGCTACCCATTGGAATATGGTCTTTGCGATAACACAACACAGAATGTCTACATAGATATCTGCAATTTCTTCAGCTCATCTGCAATCCACCAGCTTTATCGCTCATGGGAGCTTCACAATGGAGCCATCTTGTTATCTAGTAGTGGCAATGTGTCCATTCAGCTAGCAGCTGCAACTGAAAACCCACCATTTGCGAGGGTTCGCACAGGTTCACTACTGGGCCTCTATCCGCTTGGACACCGGCTCACCATCACTGGATGGATACGGTGGAGGACAACAGGAGGCGATGACTA
The DNA here is from genome assembly GCA_028565695.1 of Nicola tetela. NCBI lineage: Eukaryota > Metazoa > Porifera > Calcarea > Clathrinida > Clathrinidae > Nicola > Nicola tetela. The sequence continues at coordinate 5,183 of JAOWAW010135378.1, forward strand.
TCAATACCTTTTTGTTCACTCAGAAAATGATGGATCCCCACGCTACCATGGAATAGCTCTCCACCGTTCCACCAATCGCTTTGTCTACACATACCGATGTCTAATTGCAGGATCTGAACAAGGGAACTGCTATCTCTACTTTGACATGACATCTCACGGAGTGCAATTGAATGACAATGCATGGCATTTCTTCGCATTGAGGGTATCATTATCCTCAAGTGGAACCTCTCCCTTAGACAGCATCCAACTTTGGCTTGACAACATCTTCTTTGAGCAACCAAATGAGGTGAACTTCCCAGGGGCAGACACCACAGCTCTGCTGCAGCCACTCAGTGAGCCAGCCCAGACAACTTCTATTGAGACGCGGATTAGTGGTCGGCCAAACAGCGCCTCACAACCAGACAATGGCATATCTGGATTTGTTGGAGAAGTCTCTCAGTTAACTATCCTCAAAGGGGTACTGATTACTGGTGAACAATACTTATGCCTGATTGCTTGCGGAGAAACACTTTCCTTTGACATCACACCTCCAGAAACAATCACCGTGGGTGCCTTCCAAGGCCGTGAGCGGAGCATAGCCATCACCAGCACAAGGTCATCAGCGCGGAACTTCCAGACAATGCTCAGGACTCTACAGTTCAACAGCCGTGAAGTGCCAGCGACTTCTCACTCTCTTTATCTTCAGGTAAGATGGTTTCTACCACCTCAGTGAAGGAATCTTTCGAATTCTAGAAAAATGGTCAATTAATGACTGAAAGTTGTGAGAGTTATTGGGACTTTATTTTCATTTCCCTTCTCAATAGTTTATGTTTTTTTTTCTATTGTCTGCAGGCATTCGACAGTGTGGGTAGCAGCAATGTCGCTGTAGTGGAGCTTATCTCGGACGCTATTCCACCAGAGCACCGTCCTTACCTTGACCTGAATGGAGACCTTTTGCCCAGTGTGTACTTTGAGACAACATTCTTCGAAAACACAGCTGGAGTGGCTGTCGTCAGCTCAGACCCTGCAAGCCTGCCTCTGCTCACACCTGGTGTCATTGACACAGTTACCCAAAGGGTCATTCAAATCAACATCACTTTACATCGCACCACAACCGACGATGAGCTCCTCACGTTCAATGTCAGCAGATTAGTTGGGACAGGGATCACCCATAGCTCAAACAACAATGGCTACGAAATCCTTCTAGTCGGAACAAGCACAACTACAACTGACAACTACATCCAAGCACTGCTTGGCTTGGCCTATGTGAACCGTGCCATCGAACCAAGTTCCACTGCCAGCAGGCTGGTTGAGTTTACAGTCAGCAACAGTGCTGGTTTAGACAACTTCCCTAAATCATTCACAACAGTACGCATCATCCTTACAAATGACGCACCTCAAGTTGACCTTGACAACTCAACTCTTGGTGTTGATGTGTCTCACTCCACACAGGAAAACGCCCCACCAATCTTCCTGTTTCCAAACATCACTCTCACTGACACTGACAGCACAGAACTGGAACAAGCTGATCTCAGATTCACACCAATTGATGGCCTATTTGAGAGGCTTACGTTGGATCAGGCTGTGCTGCAGGCTAGCGGACTGCAGCGCCTTGATGCAGCTGATGGTTCTGGTCGCTTGCTTGTGTTTGGCTCAGGTTCGCTGGAGATCTACCGCAATTTGCTGGCAACAGTTCAGTGGCAGAACACAAAAGCTGATAGGAACACGACCACTGGTTACCGCAATGTGACAGTAAATATTTATGACCATGTTGGTCGTATTTCACCGACCGCAATTACTTACATAAACTTCCAAACCATCAATGATCCACCCGTCTTGCACCTTGACTGGCCGAACTTTGACTTTGACACAACATACACAGAAGAATCAGAAGCGGTGCGACTCACCGGGCGTGTCAACATTACAGACCCCGATGCACCAATCGCCTATGCAACTATTCAGCTAGGTAACCCCGGTGACAACCGCACTGCAGAAGTCCTGGCCATCAACGGTTCCCTTCCTCCCGGACTTGCATCGACATTCTCTCCATCCGACGTTCTTCTCAACATCACCGGTGTTCAAAGTACAAGCATGTACATCCAAGTGCTTGAGCAAGTGACCTACAGAAACCTACTTGCAGAGCCCAACAGTAGCTTTGTGCGAGAGTTCCTAGTGAGTGTTGTGGACTCAACAGGTGTAGCACAAGAGCGTGCTGTCAGAGCTCGAGCACGGCTGAATACTATCAATGACAATGATCCATTGATATTCAGTTGTGATACAAGTGTAAGAGAAGATGCTGCTATAAATGACCTGGTATTTGAAATAGTTGCAATCGACCCTGACTTTGGGGAGGATGTCGTCAATTTTCAAATAGTTGGGGTATGGCCAAACCCACCACCATCACCATTCGTCGTCAACAGAACAAACGGAAGAATCACCCTGTCCAGGAGACTGAACTATGCACAAGTTTCACAATGGACAATTCAAGTCAGAGTCACAGATAACGGTGTTGGGCCACGAACAGATACGAGGAATTGTACTGTCAGTGTCCTCAATGTGAACAACTTCGCACCTGTGCTTGACCTAGAATTTGACTTTGCTCGACGGAGAATCCCAGACTTCTATCTTGATAGTAACTTCAATTTGCTGCTGAATATGAGCTTCAGCAATTATGCAACTAGGTTTACTGAAGGCAACGTGTCTGTTCCGATCACCTCTCAGAGCGTAGCGCTGTATGACGTGGACACCAACTCCGAGAACATCAGCTCTGTGGTTGTGACTCTTACAAATGGTGTTGACATGCAGAACGAATTCCTCATAGCCGCTGCCTCTCCACCGAGTGACATCAGGCTCGTTGGGAATGGTACTTACATAATCACACTGCTTGGACCAGGCAACAACGAGAGCTTTGTCACTGCTCTGGAATCCCTTGCGTATGTCCACAATCACTCCAACCCAACCGAGCGCACACGCATTGTGACGTTCGTGGCCAGTGATGGCGAGCTCAGCAGCCCCATGCCTATGACATCCATTGCGTTTGCTGCTGTAAATGATCAGCCGGAGTTAGATGTCAATGGTGGACAGCCAGGTGTCAATTTTGAAACAACCTACATTGACAACGATGGCACTGCAGTAATACCAGTTACTGCAGTGATGGGTGGTGGCCTCACCATCTTTGATATCGACAACACTCAACTCTCATCTGCATGGATCAGTCTTTCCAATACTCCAGATGGTGATAGAGAGTTTTTGATTGTGACTGCATCCGTTCCTGGAATAACCATCATGAACAATGGTACAAAGACCATACGTCTCAGTGGCATGGCAGATGAGGCCAGCTACAAAGCAGTCCTGGAGTCGGTGCGCTACGCAAACTTGGAAGACGAGCCCAATCCAAACGCAGTGAGGATGATCAACTTCACAATAACTGATGCCGGTCACCTGGACAACTTCACCGAGCAGCATCTTACCAGTGAGCCAGTATATACACGGATTGCAGTTGAACTCCGAAACGACCACCAGCCAGCATTTGCTGGTGTTCCATATACATCTGACGTTGCTGAAAACACCGGAGCTGGTTATCAAGTGCTACGTGTGGTAGCCACAGATCTGGATCAATACTTCAACACATCTTTGATCTTCGCCATAGCAAATGATGGCAACAACAATGGCACGTTTGTATTGAATGAAAATGAAGGCAACATCACCCTCCAGGGAAACCTTGACTACGAGAGGCAAGAGCAGTTCACATTCACGATCAGTGTCAATGATCAGGGCAGCTCAGCCGGGCTTGGGCTTCCTGACCAAACGGCTGGGACAACAGTTGTCATCAACATCATAGATCTCAACGACAATCCTCCACAGTTCACACCAGACATTGACAGCGTGCTGCTCAGTGTTCCCGAAAACGTGGATGTCAGGACTCCATATGATCTGTATGATCTGAATGCAACAGATCGAGATTCGGGACTAAATGCTGCTCTGAATTTTACAATTCTTGGTGGTAATGAGGAGGGGCGCTTCTCTCTTGACACAGCAGCAGGCCTTCTTACCATTGTTGCAAGCCTAGACCGGGAGACCACAGCCAGCTACTTTCTCCAGATCATTGTTTGCGATAGGAGCTGTGGGTCTGGATTTCTTGCTGACTACATTAATGTGAACATAACTGTGATTGATGTGAATGACAATACACCTATCTTTGACCCACAGTCATTCACATCCACCGTTGTTGAAAACACCGCAGCTGGTACAGAAGTCCCACTCTATACCCTTGCAAGATCATGGAGCCCAACATGTAAGTACACTCTCTTATATCTAATCAGCTGTCCAATCATTTCTGCTGTGATTTGTATAATAAGTCATGTACCATGACAACAGATTCAGTACCAGAGTGTATACTGTGAAGAATCCTACTAAAGCCAAATCAAACACAGGTGTTTGCCATGGTGTCTGAGGCATGAGTTGTGCATGTGCCATCTCTTCAGAGCTCAGCAACACCAAACAAAATAAAATACTGTGTTCATTGTTCAATGAACTGCAACATCCACAGCACCTGAATGGCAGCTACCGCAAAGTCTGTGCAGATATAAAATGGTCCAGGTTCTAGGTGTGGGGAGACTTGTAATTTGTTAGATCTTCACAATTTAAGTGTTGTTTTCTTTTGTCCCCACCCATTCAGGAGGGTTAAACGAAATATTTCTAGCACAGAGATGATTCTGGGAAACTATAGATGATTGTTTTCTATTAATTTTCATTTTTACAGTTTCAGGTATTTCTTAATACGCTGTTCGTGGACATTTCTTTCCTATCTCTTTGGTGAATGCTTTGCCCTCAGTTTAAAATATACATGTGTTTGTAGCACAGGAGATAAGTGGGATGACAAATTTAAAATTATTGGTCTATGTTTACGTTTTCCAGACATTTTGTGTATAGACATTTCTCTCGTGGGGGCAACAGCTGATGATAGGTCATCAACTGTGATTTGTTTAAGTGGCCATTGAGGCTTTGGTCACCATAGCAATGGAAGAATTATGCAGTGAAAATATGTGTGCATACATGAGTGTACCTTGGTATCAGTGTGGAATGAATTTATCTTGGCAGTATGTACATGTGTACCATTATATGAATGAGTGTATATTGGCATCTGTGTGTGTACGTGTGGGAATGAGTGTATATTGGTATCTGTGTGTGCACATATCTGCATTATTGTCTTCAAAACAAAGATGTGACTGAGAGAGAAAATGACAAGAAGAAACAAGACATGGCATTTAACTTTTCATTTTGTGTTTATGCATATATACAGGCACTTCTGTGTGCCTGTGTTTATGATCCCATGTGCTTAAGTGTTTATGATTGACAGGTTTTTTTTGGATAAATTAATTGATAAATAAAATATAACCAAACTATGTCCATTGCTTCATTTTTCTCCATCTACCAGTGGAACCCAACACATACCTTCGTGCCGTCCCAGTAACAAACCAGTTCGACAGTTCGTCAGAGGTTCACCTTTGCGACTATTTGACTATAACTGCCAACCAGATTGATCTCTACGAATTTGTTTACACAGATGTCCAAAGCTGCTTCACCAATCAGCAATCTGTAGCACTTTTCTCTCAGCGAACAATTTTGAATCGAACTGGCACCTGCACACCAGTCCAGGTACACCTTGTCCACAAGTTTCTTCATGTCTGACTAGTGGTTACAATATTAAGATGATGTGTTACTGTGAAATGTGCATTTGCATTATCAGCTTGTGTGTGTGACAGTACTTCCTTTTGAGCTTGAAAGAGCACTGCAAAACATTCAGTCAAATATAATGCGAGCTGCCAAATGCAAAAGAGCCTCAAGTCATTGGCTGTATTGAAAAAATATTAGTATAGCTGGTCCAAGGATTACCATGTGTCCTGCCCATGTGAGTATATGTACAGTTTGTGTGCGAGGGTAGTGTGTATGTAGGGCATAATAGATGGCTGCAAGTGGGTTTGTGGTTGGGGGCATGTGGGGAGTGGCTGGGAGGGGGGGGGGGTGGGTGTGTATGTGACTGTGTGTGTGTGTGTGTGTGTGTGTG
>JAOWAW010135400.1:0-11226 GCA_028565695.1 Nicola tetela
TGTGTGTGTGTGTGTGTGTGTGTGTCTCTCTCTCTCTCTCTCTCTCTCTCTCTCTCTCTCTCTCTCTCTCTCTCTCTTTCTCCGGTCCACTCGCCCACTCATTATATTTTTCTCTGCAGCAGTTCACAAAGATTTTATTTTTTATTTAAAAGCCAGAGCAACACAGACTTTTTGAACTGAGCTATGCAAGTCTTCTAAAGCTAATACTTTATGTGTATAATACGTACTGATGTGCAGTGGTACCCATTCTTTTGTGTCACTCATTTTTTCCTGCCAATGATGAGTCATTCAGAAAAGGCTATGACAAACCCAGTCAGCAAGAGAAACAGTGCTGTCTGCGTTGGATTTGTTGCAAAAGGATTGAGTGTCAGTCAGGAGAGAAAGAGAGAGAGAGAGAGAGAGAGAGACAGACAGACAGACAGACAGACAGATAGACAGAAAAACAGACAGAGACAGACAGAGACAGAGACAGAGAGTTGTGTTAGCTGGGCGTGGTGAGTGTTGGGAAGAATAGAGGGCTAAAGTAGGGAAGGTTTCAGCCAAAATAAAACATACAGCTAAAATGAGAAAGGTGACAGCAAAAAAAAGAGCTAAAGTGAGGTAGGTTTTACTGAGTGTCAGTCAAAGGACTGTGTGGTACAAAAAGCATAAGGATTACGATGAGAAGACAAGACGAAATTAAAGGAGATTGTACTGAAGCAGAAGGATAGAAGACCACAGCTAGTGTGAGTAGGGGGAAAATCTACAGCTACAGGTTCAAAATCATGAATGAACGCCTCTGGAACAAGGCCTAGCTGACCACAGACAAGCACAGACGAAAAAATACGGACAGGAACATTAGAGGCAGTAAAGGAGAAGGGTTTATTTACAATGACCTGCTGCATACCATATGGTACGTATGGGTTGTCCACCATCTCCACGACCATGTACTCTTCTCCTCTGATCAGCAGCTTCTCTCCAACGTTCACCTTGACTTCCAAATCCTTTGCCTCGTCTCTTCTAAAAGTCTTCCCCGCCATCCTCACTCTTCTTACTCTTTTGTTCTCTACACAGACACGGCTCTCGTTCCTCCTGACATGATGCAGGATGGCTCCGCCATTTTCCCGAAAAAACGGACAGCTTGCTACACGGACGTCGCTAGTAACAGGAAGGGAAACAGGAAGGAGTAGCTGGGGATAAAGGTCGATATCCAAGGTCGGATCTTCGCCGGGGAAGGGACGGAAGGCTTGAATAAAATTGGAAAAAAATGAAGTATAAAAACCTGCTCTTCCTCCACGGCAAATCCATCTTTTAGCCGGCTTGGACGGGACACATTAGACGACGACAAAAAACGAGAACAGCTGCGGGAACAACATCAACTCACAGGACTGCTGCAAGGGGGCGACAAGACAGAAATCATCAGCACTATGGACGTGAAGCGACGACTGCGGCGGAAATGATACAACAAAGGATGACAAATCATGGACGATGCAACTGTGGGGCAAACTTGGGAAAACTTCACGAAACACCAAAGAATGGACTCCATTGATCTCCACCGTCTTTCTCCTCTCAGAAGATTTAGAAGAGTGAATGCGGTTTGTGTTACGAATTTTCGTGCAAAGACACTCTCGCAAATCCGCACAAAGATCAGGCAGAAGAGAATCCATAGTAAAAAAGAAGAAAAGGAAGGAGAAAGAACAGTGAAACAAAAACAAAACTCAACGACCGGCGACTGGTGAGATCAATTGCAATGATCGCATTGATTGCAACTTTTTTTAAGTGGTTATCACTATGGATACGTACTTTCCGAGCTGTGCCCACACCCAAGCCAAAAGAAAATACTGAGGTCTTGGACTTTGAACATTAAATTTTGTCACAGCTGGCCACCGGATCGTGTAGGACCGGTCCCATACACTTTGATCCAGGAAACAATGTATGCAAGCATACGATCACAGATCGCCGCGTTCGGTGCAGAACACAGGGGCTTGGCCGCAATTGATTGCAGTGGCTGATGATCACTAATGACTTGAACATGTCGTCCGTATACATACTGATCAAACTTTTGACAAGCAAAGACGATAGCAAGGAGTTCCTTTTCAATTTGAGAGTAGCTCTGCTCGCATGGTGACAAAGAACGGCTTGCATATGCCACTGGCTGACCTTGTTCAAGCAGGGCTGCTCCCAAACTGGTGCTAGAGGCATCGCATTGTATTGTGGTGGGAATGTTCGTGTCAAAATATCGCAACACCAGTGTGTTAGTGACGGCTGCCTTGATCTTCTCAAATGCTTCTTTGTGTTCTGTTTCCCATCGCCACTCGATGTCCTGTTGCAGCAATTGTCTCAATGGCAGGTACATTTCTGAGAGTCCTGATAGAAACTTGGCCAAATAATTATCCATGCTGAGAATGCGTTGAATGTCTCCTCTGCATGTTGGTGTGTTCATTTTGCGGACAGTCATGACTTTGTCTGGATCACTGGAAAGCTCTTTTGCTGATAGCTTGTGACCGACGTATGTCACCTCTGGTACCCCAAACCGGAATTTGTCAGGGTTTAGTTTGATGCCTCGCTGCCTGCATCGGATCATTAATTGCAAGAGATTGCAATTGTGGCCCGCTTTTGCTTCTTCATCGGTGTTTTCCTTCACCCCAGATTATCATATCATTGACAATGGTCTGCACATTGTTCAATTCAGTGATGACTTCATCCATTCGTGCCTGAAAAATTTCTGGCGCTACTGAAATTCCGAACGGCAACCGCAACCATCTGAATCGACCAAAAGGTGTGGCGAACGTGGTAATCAGGCTAGACTCCTCGTCCAAAGGGATGTGCCAGTATCCACTTGAGATATCACAAATACTGAAACAACGTGCTTTCGGCAACTGTGGGAGAATGTCATCCAATGTTGGGAACGGGTAATGTCTCTGCCGCAACGCCTTGTTTAAAGGTTTGGGATCAATGCAGACCCTTATCTTTCCATTTGCTTTCCTTACTACCACAAGACTTGAAATCCAGTCAGTGGGTCGTGTTTCACGAACGATAACACCCATTGATTCCAAACTGCAAAGTTCCTTTTCCAAATCATCCCTCACAGCTAGCGGCACTTTCCGGAGAGGCAATTTGACAGGAAGAACTGCAGGGTCAGTTTCCAAGTGAGCTTCGCCTTGTAAACATCCCATCTGTCCGTCAAAAAGGTCAGAGAATTCAATGAGGAGGTGCTGTTTTGTGGATGGCCCGTCTTCCCGGTGTCATCGACTTGAAGAATTTTTTCATGATTCAACTCGATTAGACCCAATTGCAGGCTCGTGAGTGCTCCCAGAAGTGGTATGGCATTTGGTGAGTGCACAACCACAAATTCGACTTCATGGCGCTCCTTGGTTTTGGGATTTCTGATGGATGTTCGAAAAGTTTCTAACGGTCGGAGTTCCGTAGCGTCATACAAACGTAGCACCTTTGATGTCGAGGACAGCGTCACATTTTCCGGTAGACCGTGTTCTCCGATCACGTTGCACGACGCATCCTTGTCGATTTGGAATTGCTTTTGCTGATTGCTCATGTCCAATGTTTAATTTATAGGGGTCGTCTCATAAGTTCACAAATCACGGTCAAACGAAACAACTTTCGTATGGGAGGAGGGGGTTTTGGCCGATTTCGTTTGCGATCGACAAAACCACACAATTTTTTTTTTCACGTGTAGACATGTAGTCTTCTACAGTATGTAGACCAGACTGAGTATGCGTACTACATGTGGTATGTACTATAACATTGGAGCCGGAGCACACTGACATGATATGGAGCGCGACACTTGTAGATTACTACTTATAAGTTCTAGACTAGGGTCGAGCTGGGCGCGTGGGCCAAAGTGGCGCATAGACACAATAGACACACAATAAGCCTGAGGTCGTCACGATCGGCGGGGAACCCTACCATGAACTCTACCACGACAGCAGATGCACAAACTATCACGCTGATTGGCTGTGCTGAGATAGTGAGAAGAAGAAAATGGACCCTCCGCGGAAGAGACCACGATCGAGTGTGTAAACGGCTCTGTTTGGGACCGTACCAAGCTCCCCGAAAATTTACAACGGAACTAAATCCCACTACATGTTACAAAAAATTGTCAATGACTTTGCTCGTCGAGAATCTGCCGTTAAACTGAATCAAGCGGACCTCAAGCGAGCTGCTGACGACACTTGGCGCAAGCTGAGCAAGGACTAAAAGGAAGCCATTGCTCGAAGATAGACGTCCGCTTCCTCAACACCGCCATCCAGTGCCATTCCTGCCGTCAATTATGGATTCACGGGCCGCTCTTCAGCGGAAGGTCGTCCACAAGTACCCTCGCCATCTGATTCATCGCACTCGATCTGTTGATGCATCTATCTATCTATCTATCTATCTATCTGCCGATGTATCTATCTATCTCTCTGTTTATCCTTGAATCTGTCGATATCTCACTTGTTCACCCACTCTGTCCTTCCATTTGTACGGGTCTATGTGCTGCGTACTATCAATGGCATCACAATACTCTCTGTGGGTATACATGCATGTGTATGTGTGGGGGTATAGTGTATGGAAGTACATGTGTCGTCACACTTTCATTTAAGGAGGGGGAAGGAGTCGTGTCTATTTGAAAGTTGTTTCGTTTGGCCGTGATTTGCAAACTTATGAGATGACCCATTACAAATAATTTCCTTGCGTCAGCATTCGTCGCAACGTGTACGCTGAGGGAAGTGTTCCAGTGACCATTCCAGAATCATACAACTCCGCAGCTGTGTACAGCCGGTCTTCCTCACTACATTCATCCGCATGGTGTAGGCCACGGGGCACTGCCTGGGCTGCGAGATCCGCAACCGCAGCATTTCGTTTGCTGGACGTTTGCTCGGTTGTTGATGGCATACCATTGAAAAATGGTTCCGCTGGCCGCATCGATGGCACTCTTTGCCGTAAGCTGGGCAGCGTCCTTTGGGTGTGTCCTTCCGCAGAAACTACACTTAGCTGTCATAGCTGGCAGAGGTTGTGAGGTGCTGCTCCGAGTGTCACTACTTTTCGGTCGATCACGAATTGAATGGATGTTGTCCCTCGGACATGTACACGTTTCCTTTCGGGATGTCGATACCATTTTCTGAGCGTCGTCTTTTGCCCTCTCGGCTCCCCGACATGCTTCGATGCATTCTTTGAGTGTTAGATTTTCTTCTGTAATAGAGAGTTTACCAATGCTCCACTGCGGATTCCGTTGGTTGGACGGTCTTGTAAAATTTCGTCAGGTGTGATGGTGTCGAACCGGCAGTTTTGCGCCATTTGCCTTAACGTCATGAGGTACTGTTGGAGTGTTTCACCGTCTTCCTGCTTCCGACTGTTGAAGACCCATCTTTCGTATATGACGTTCCTGCGGCCCACGAAATGGTCTTGTAGGTAGTCGAGCGTTTTGTTGAGATTCTTCCGCTCACTCTCGTCCGTATAAGGTAGCGAGTCATAAATCTCCAGAGCCTCGAGGCCTATGGCGGTTACTAATGTTGCGACCTGGTCTTCCACATCCTTCATTTCCAATTGCGTTAGTCTTGAATATGACTGAAACAGTGTTCTCCATTTTTTCCATTGCGCTGCGTCACATTCCGAACTCAGCGGAGGAGGTAAAGGTGCTGGCAAGTTGACTGTTACCGGGTTCGATATAGTGTCTTGATCACTTCTGACACCATGTATCAAGAAGATAAAGTGATTTATTGAAGTTCAAGAACAGAATACCAAGTAACACAATACAAGAGTCTTTTAACATAGTGCTTCAGGTGGTTATACTAATGGAAAGACACCTGCTGGACTGATAGACACCTGCTAGACTCATGTGACACTGATTACACTTGTTACAAAACCAACCAATAATATATCGATATATTGGTTACTATTGCGCAATACAAGCTTTCTAAGTGTTGAACGCGCTGGCTGCGTTCTCTTTGCGTGGCACACGTGCACTGACAAGAGACTTGTATGAACCAGCAGCATGGGTCTTCTTTCGGGGAGGCAGCATCAATCGGTGAACAGTGCTGACAGATATGCCTTTATCTGCAAGGCCAGGAACTACCTTGCAGAGATGGCCACGGAGCTAAGCTAAGCTTACGCCCATGCTTGTTGCTGCATCGGTCCAACGTCTTGACTGCGCTGTGAAGGAATGCATCCTTAAAAGGACACAGCTTCCTCCACCAAGGTAGGATACTGAATGTGGCGACTTGGTGCACCTCCATGTCCTTTTCATGGTTCACGTCGACGAGCTCGTGGCATAGGTTGCTGCTGCTGCTGCTGCTGCTGCTGCTGCTTGTCAGGCTGCAGTTGCTTGTCCAAAAGGGGCAAATCACTGAGGAATTGTGCGCAAAGGACCAGTTCATGCTGATTCACCACGACTATTGTTCCTTCATGCTCAATCATCAAGACCAGAAACCACTGCTGGATCAAGTTTGCCACAATATACTGACCTCCGTCAACAGGAAGAAGGTCGATGCGCATGGCATTTGTGCAACGCTTCATCTGTTTGCATCGGATGAGGTCTGCTGCCGTGAGTGGGCCAGGGATGTGCTCACTGCTGAGCAATGCATCGGTAAGATTGGCAAGAGCCGCTTCTCAAGACAGATGAAGGATCTTGTGACATTGAATGAAAATCCGAGAAGCCAGTTTGGAGAAGTCAGTTTACTGCAGCATTTGTGCAACGCGAGCTTGCAACCTGGTGGATGCCTCTTTGATTGCATTGCGCATAGCTGTAAACTCCACCAGGGCTTCATTCAGCAACTTCCCTTTAGTGATAGTGGACTGCAACAAACGCTGAGACGCGCAGTGACCGACACCCAATTGAATAGCAGCAGCCTGCAGGAGTAGTTCTTTCCCTTTTGCACATCTGTCAAGAATGACAGCAAGTACATCGGAAAGCTTCAATGAGCTGTAGCTTCTGCGAGTCAAAAGCAAATCATAACTGCTCTGGATGTTCTTCAATTCAAGATAGTCATGTCCTGCCTGCTGGAGACCTTGCATGAACAGGTCGAGACCAAGGACATCCTCAGTTAGTAACAGCTCCGATTCGACTCCAATCACATCGAGGAACAGAGAAACTGCATCTCAGTCGAATGACACCTTCACTTTGTCGACAGCTGTGATCAGCGCGCTCCCATTCAATGCCATAGAACCACTGGAAAAAAAATAAAGAACCTGACGATTGCATGCGGCCCCTTGCAGACGTCGAAGAAGCAGACGATCGGGATGACTCCGTTCACGGTGACTTCGCTGAGCGTGCGGTGAAGCCGAAGTCAAGCTTCCGAGTGCTCGACCCCTGTGTGTCATGCCGGTTTCGCTCAGCTGCAGCTTCCTCTAAGTACGCCTTCACGGCTTCCGTGTTCCCCTTGATCCCCCTCCAAGCCTCATTCGCTTCTTCAACCGCATTTTGGCGCGGCTTAGCCCGGTTTTTGGCTACGTGCTCGTTTACAAAACGTTCACAGTCAGTCTTGGGATTCTTGTAGACTAGTGCCCGGTCAGCACTGGCAATGCCTCCGAAAAGAGTTCTTTGCATCAGTGCTGCTGCTTCCTGTCAATCATCGATCTCTTCGATCAGCACTTCCTGTTAGAACTAACCCGTTTAATGAAAATCTGCTGCTCAGAACCCGCTGAGGAAAGGTGACTTGAAGAGAAGAGGGAAAGGATTGTTCCAGCCACTCGACTACAACGAAACAAATGCATGGGCCAAATGGGCATACGGGCCATGCCATGTGAGTTTCTATCAAATGCGAGAGAAGAAGAAGAACGAGCAAGCACAGAACGTAAGCTTTAAATTATAGTCTAGCGTTAGCGAAACGCAAGATTTAACGTGCACCTGTTAATCACAATTTTTAAGAGAGCTTAACGACATAACCGTTACAGGTGTATTCAAAGTATCTTACTAAGGTGCGATCATACATATCACTATTACAACATTCAAGCTAGGACGAAGAACGTTGTGCTTTTCCATCTTCAAGACGGAAAAGTAAAGATAGAGAATGTGACACTACAGAGAAGTTGTACACATACACATAGCAAGGTCTGAATTCGGAAGTCGTGCATTTTCTCCTGTAGGTACTAATTGAATGGTGACTACGTGGATCTCCCCACTACAACGTAGGTGTACATCTACTAACTGAATGGCGACTACGTGGATCTCCCCACTATAACGTAGGTGTACATCTACTAACTGAATGGCGACTACGTGGATCTCCCCACTATAACGTAGGTGTAGATCTACTACGTTGCAGCGCGAAACGTGAGGCGACTGCACGTGGATCTTTCCTGTATTTACCGGTATTCGATGTTTATTGCGATGTCTAAAATGGCGCCACAAAGTGACTGTCATGGTCTTAAGGTGGCCAGTGGATGTACCTACTAGAGTGATATTTACATTCGACATGTACATAGTAAGAGTTAGGTTTATGGTTAGGTTAGGGCTTGATCTATATGACAAGAGGTTGATGTTAGGGACTAGACTTTTGTTTTCGGGGTCATGTTGCTATGGTTAGGTAACTTATGTAAAAGATTAGGGTTTGGGTTAATGTATTTGTATTCTATAGTATACAAAAAGCCCAAGAGACTGCGCGGTCAGGGCATTGTTCCGGGTGCAACTAGCCGCCTTAGCCCACACAGCTAGTAAGCTCCAGAGTCAGTCAGCACAACTAGCCCCTTCTTTGTTTGTTTGAGCTAAATCAGTATGTAGAAGAATTCCAGCACTACTAGAGGCAGTATGGACTCTATTCAGGATACAACAAGCATCATTAATCCATGCAACAGTCCAGCACCCCTAAGCCCCCACATCTCGCTTTTGTTCTTTTTTCCTTTCTTTTCTTCTGTCTTTCACTGATATTATTAGGTGCAGAATGCAGAATTTGTGGAAACTGTTGAAAGACTTATGTAAACAATTTGGTTAAAATTTGCTTTGGAAACTGTACATTGGCTGAATGTTACAACAAAAATGTATAAGCTGTACTGAATGGGATATTCAATGAAAAATTGATACGTGTACGCGGCAAAACAAATGGCTATGTGTGAAGTAATTTTTCTCCTTGCTTGAGGTATTACCAAGCAGAGACTACCCTAGGCATGTTTCTTCTGGGAGTACTTTAGGCATGCCAATGAAGCCGGGCATGCCTCAGGCATGTTGACCAATTGGCTACGCGTGCACAGCAGTACTGTCCGAACACGTTTACGTTGCGGCATGTGCATGTAGGTTCTACAGTTCGTAATTATAGAGATCGGTGCGCAGCCTGTTACCTAGGCTTCGGCTTGCGGTCAAGGAGCAATCAACTACTTCGTGCAGCGTTTCACCCGCGCGTCATGATCACTTGGATCCACTACGAAGCCATTAAATGTTCACTATCCTTCTGCCCAGTGCAAGCACAAGATTGGATCGAATCCACAGCTGCAGCTGACTTCTGTTATCCAGCTCCGAGTGAAACACTTCACAATTATGGCGTAATCAGACGCACTCAAAATGGAGTTGCCTGTACTTACCTGCCTCCTGCTTCTGGTACGCAAGGTGTTGATCGATCATCTTACAGGAAGCAGTGATACCTCGAACTGTCCTTGTCGGCAGCGTGAAACACAATTGACACTCAATTTTGCTTTCGTCTATTCCTGCAAAGACAGCTTTCTTCTGCTAGAGACGGATACTCTCATGATCTTAAGCGAGACTGTATCTTATCAGTTGACCACAAGAAAGCCTAGCTTTCAATGATCCAATTTAACCTATGGAGATTGTAGTACTCAGCTTCTGCATGACGCCTGTTCTACTCATAGCTAAATCCAAAATAAGAAAGGCTTGCATCAGCCCTAAAGTAAAGGTGCTAAGCGTGTCCTTCCATACGACTTTCATAACTGTATGAGAATTCTACATTTTGCCAGTATGGTACCTTCAATGACTGATAGTAGCATGAACCAAACTATGGACTCTTCTTGGGCTGGAGCATTGTTGAGCTTTATAGATTTACAGAAGGGTTAAAAGGGGCGTGATCTACCAATTTGTGGTGCACGATCGTTTATAGCAACATTTGCAATTTGCTGAAGCATTATCCTTCAGGGCCTACACGTTCACCACTGCACTCGCGAGACAGTCGTGGAAATGTCGTTGGGTTGCGGCATTTCTCTTCAAGGTCTGCATTCCTGCTCCAAGTCATTGCTTGCACCGTTGAGCACTCTCTGGAATGCTTAATGGCGACCATTAGCATGTCTGCCGTCTCCAATTGTGTAGATGAAGTGATCTCTTCGGTTGATACCTGCTCAGAGTTTTATCGTGGACGAAAGATGAAGCAACACTACCATCAAGAGAACAATGGAAATTAAGCCGCCCAACAGCTTGACAATGATCATTCCAGCGGCGCAAGTATTCCTGCAACGGTTGCCACTCCATGGCCCGGATGGCGGCTGCGAGTAGAAAAAAGCCCTGCGACTGAGGCTAAAGGCAAAATATTGTGCTCTGGCACTGCGGGCTGTGAGTGATTACCTTCGACGTTGTTCGGGCTCTCTAGGAATATTGCTCCTTGAATTCTCGGTTTCATCGCCAGCTTTACTTACCGGAAAGTATTCCAGGATTGTCTCTGGTGCCTGTCCTACTGCTCGTCGGCATGAGAGGTACTGCCGCCTTGCTCTTTCTGGTTATTCAAATCGGCAGCGAACAAGGTGAGCCCGTACTTCCCTACCGCTGGACGCAATATAGGCCTGTACTTTTACATCACATCTTCTAGAAGTAGCTAAGCTAAGAAACGTCATAGTACAAAATGGTGGAAGGCCAATGGGCAGCTCATCTAACATAGAATCTATGGAAGTTAAACATCAAATCAGTATTCTTTCTTAGGGTCTTCCGTACGGGTTTTCTAGTCATATAATCTATCAGGTCTCAGTGTAGCGGTTACGATCAACCAACGAGGATTCTACATATCCTGACTGGCCCGCCACCTGGTTGGGTCACTGGTATTGATATCGCTACGTGAGCACTTTGTTTTTTACGAAGTATACATGCAGGGTCGTAGCGGAGGCCGAGATCCTGACCGGCAAATCACGACCCTATCGGCGAGGGATGTAATGCAGCCGGTCACGACCGAGTGTCGAGGCTATGAAAAAAAAAGTCGAATGGCGGACGGCAGCGATTTTCGCGCTCATATCAAGAAATTCTAAACCGCTTTTCTGGCAGGGTTAGGGAGGCTCGCGCACGCGCGCTCTTTGACCTAGCGGAACGTCTATTGTTTCTTCAAGTGG